>MU262546.1:0-64178 GCA_020310875.1 Ceratopteris richardii | reverse complement strand
TTTTTCCCATGTAGCCACATATACATGATATACTCATATGTGGTGATACATTGTACTAAGGGGTCCAGTAATAGCTCTCACTTCAATCATTCTCATTATCATTGATCATGTATCGATATAGAGCTCTTGAAGTCATTCTGTGTCTCTATGCTTCCATTTCCTTGTTTTCTCTTCTATGTACTTTGTCATGCTTCCTCACTCACTCACACACCCAACAGTGGTATCAGACCAAGTTAAGATCCTTCTCAACATATTATTTTTTCTGTGTCATCATCACGTGCACTTTTAACAGTACAAATTGGTTCTTGAGCATAAAAGTACAAAGTTCAACACTCTAAGATCATTTCCAACAAGTATGCTAGAATTTAACCCCCCTTCAAAGACATTGGTGCAATCACCCAAAATTTCATTAGAGTTACAATTTGTGAGCTGCATTTCAACTTGCATTTCGGCTTACTTGAAGTTCATATCTTACTATGTTTGAGTTCTTTGGTGCCATGGAATGAAAAAATGACTTGTTTGACATGCTACAACTCAAGGTAGTCTCTAATGTTCATACTAGTGTTACACTTATGTGCCTCTCAACTAGCTTTGATATGAACTCTTTCTCTATACATGGGCATTTTATATTCTAGTGGTGGCTAGAGGTTTTTTCCCCATGTAGCCACATATACATGATATACTCATATGTGGTGATATATTCTACTAAGGGATCCAGTAATAGCTCCCACTTCACTCATTCTCATATCAATTATCATCTATCAATATAGAGCTCTTCAAGCCATTCTATGTCTCTATGCTTCCATTTCCTTTTTGCTCTTCTATTTACTTCTATTCATGCTTCCTCAATCACCCACACACCCAATAGTGGTATCAGACCAAGGTTAAACTCCTTCTCAACATACTATTATTTTTGTGCCTTTATCACATGCCCTTTTAACAATACAAATCGGTTCCAGAGCATAAAAGTACAAAGTTCAACACTCTAAGATAATTTCCAACAGGTATGCTAGAGTTTCACCCCCTTTCAGAGACATTTGTGAAATCCCTCAGATTTTCCATCAGAGTTACAATTTGTGAGATTCATTTCAACCTACATTTTGTCTTAGTTGAAGTTCATATATTACTACTTTTGAGTTCTTTGGTGCCATGGAATGAAATAATGACTTTTTTGACGTGCTACAAACTCAAGATGAACTTGATGGGACAAACTATCTGACATGGTCTTACATGATTTAGCATTTTCTAATTGGAAAGCATTTATGAAACATAGTGGCAGATGTCAACAAGCAAGTGATTGAGTGTCCTTCTACTACATAGCCTGTTGTCATAGGCTCAAGAACTTCTTCAGTTACAATGACTATGCCTTATCCATCTATGCAAGAGCAACTTACATCGGATGGAATGGATACTCAAGCTCATGCATGGATTTTCCTTTCTATGAAGTGGCATATTATTCCACACATCTAGTCATTCACTAATTTAGGAGAAGCTTGGAATACACTTACTTCTTTGTATGTCATGTGTAATGAGGCATGTGTTTCTTACTCAAGAAAGTAACTTGAAGATGTATGGGTGAAAATGATTCATATTTTACACGTGATATTCCAAAGAACAAGATATCCAAGTATTTTAGAATGGCTTGACGTACCATTGATAAATCTAGAACTCTTGCCAAGCATATTGAAAAGAAGAAAGAATTTGTCATATGTATTGTTGAAAAAACATCTAATACACAGAATGATGAACCTAATGTTGCTCAAGATGTTTGAACATGTGTTGTAACATGGCATTATGATTCATCATCACATTTTCATGTTGCTTGTTAACATCTTCCATTATGTTCCATAATTGCTTTGCAAGAGGATCATGCTTCATCACGTAAGAACACATTGGATCGTTGGTCCCATCAAGCTTATCCACAGCTTGAAGCATGCCAAACAAGTCATTTTTTCTTGCTATTGTGCCAAAGTATTAAAAATTAGCAAGATATGGACTTCAACAAAGCTGAAATGCAAGTTGAAATGAAGATCACAATTTGTAACTATATCCAACATACAAAATACATCATTGCTTTCATCCATGGTTGACGATTGTATTGTTCTCAAAAACATTGAAAAGAAATTCCCAATGGAGCTTCCTAGAATTGTAGCAAGCTTTAAGTTGCCTACATCGACAAATCAAAAACTATATCTATGTTGTACAATGACTGCAATAGTGCATTTGGAGGTTGAAATTGGATCAAGAAAGGTTAAAAGTGTGGAAGTAATGACATGAAAAAAATAGCAGGTTGAGAAGGAGCTAAACTTTCTCTCACACCACATTTGTGTGTGTGCGCGAGCGGGGAAGCATGAGTAGAAGTACACACGAGAGAAAAAAAATGAGATTGAAGAAGAGGGACACATGATGACATGAAGAGTTCTTTATAGTTATCAAGTTAATTTGATTGCAATTAAATAATCTCACACAGATCTTCATCATTTCTATTGAACATGGATTCTTTTCATGGATAATTTAACCTTTGATCAATACATGGGAAATTTTGATGAGCTCAAAATAAAGCACACCAGTATATGGATAATAATTTTTATGTTACAATATTAAAACGAGTTCATTATGGACACCAAAAAAAAGGTTCAAATTTAAAAGGGAAACATTGGAACTCTATATCGAGCTTTTCACTTTGAAGTGAATACTATTTAAAACATATGTAACTTGTAAAATATATTTCTTGATTAATCCGCATTTATGGTAATTAGGTATATTTATCTTTCTTTATTCGTCAATAGAATTTGATACACAAAAAAGAGAGTAACATTCAATATACCTTCCTTTTCCATGCATTAAGTGCAACAAAGCAAGACATTATTATGACGGAAATCTTCAACCTTGTGAAAATGAGCACACGTAAACTATTTTTGTGAACCATTCAAAAGGAAAATAATAGCATGAGTTTTATAGCACAAATTTACAAAACAAGTAATCCCAAATTGTCTGAATCAAATAAGTTGAAGTCACAACTAGGCCTACCATATAAGAACATTTCTGAGCATTGAAGAAAGTACATGTGCAATATTATTACCATGTGGTTTTAAAATTTATTGTAGATGTGATATTTGAGACCTCTTTTAAGAAGAGGAGTAGATGTAGCTCCTAAGATACCTTCTACTTAGGGGGGTTCTCTTGATGGAAGTATATCCTATAATATGCCTATGCAAAGAGAAACTTCATAACTTGAGAGAACAAGAATGAGAAAATCACAAGATCTTGATGAATTGAAATGGTTTCAACAAGATCACATAGAATTGAAGAGTATGCCAACATATGAAAACACACATAACCCAAGTGATCTCACACTAGCTTCTTGCTCCTACTTGCATGACCACACCTAGAGATTCATATGAATTTCGAATAAGTATTACCATCAACTTGGAAGATCCAGCAAGCTCCAAAGCTTTGCTTCAATGTTCCTCGACAATGATTCCAAAAAATGTCTGTCGTACTTTGGAGTTGTCCTCTCCAATCATCATAGTATAAAGACAACAACCTCAAACACTTAAATTGTGAATCCTAGAAGTATGCTAATACCCTAGCCCCTTCTTCATCAATGGAATCCAAGATTTATCATCACAAGAGTAGTACTATTAGAATTTTTCACAAATGTTAGTGACAATTCTCATAATTCTTGTAGATGTAGTTAGGAATAATCTTTTCCAATGTTTCTTGTGCCAAAAGTGTGCTATTTTTAAAGAAATTGGTAACATCTAATTGAATTTTCAATATCTGTAACCCTATAATAAGAGAATTGTGATTCTGACATATTCACACAGTCATGAAGAAACAATATTTTGAAGGATAAATGGAGCGTAGAATATAAACATAGATATATGAAAGCATGCAACACTCAAAGAACTACTGATCACAAAGATAAATCCATGAAAAATATTAAAAAAATACACTTGAAACCACCATTAAAGCTTGATAATGAGATTTGGAAGAAAGAAGATCTCTCAAGTTCTCATTGATTGCCACAACTACAAGATCATCTTCAATTGAGTTATAATTGACTTACATATTTTTTTCAAGTGTCCCTTTTCACAAAATAAGTCCTCTAAATGTCTACCCAAAAAATCTAGGAGCTTGAGAGCTCTAAAAATTCTTCAAAAATTTTTTTAACTTTCGTCTAATCATGAGGAAGACTTTTCCCTTTATGTTTACAACAATCTTGATATTCTATTCTACAATTATACAAGATTTTTCGCTTTGCCTTTAAAAAACCACTTTCTAACAATGGCTCAACATGTTTAGTTCATGATTCTCATCTTATCTTAGATGTAAAGCTTTGGAATGCATGCTTTTCTCATCTCCATTTTGCTAGTTTTCTTCACTTGAAAATATCTTTAATGGTGTCCTCTTTTCCCAAACTCGAGGCACCTTCTAAACATGTCTATGAAGGCTGTATTTTGAGAAAAATGAAGTGTTCCACCTTCCCAAATGATTGTTTAGTTAGAGCTGCTCATAAATTGTATCTTGTTCATAGTGATGTCTCTAGTCCTCTCTAGATACCCTCATTTGGGAGCTATCTATACTCCATGAATTTTATTGAAAACTTTTCTACGCATGCATGGATGTAGACATTAAAAGAAAGTCTCAAACATTTATGTGCTTTTAAGAGTTCTTGGTTATGGTTGAGAATATTTCAACATGTAAATTAGGCACCCTCCATTTTGATTGAGGGAGGAAATATTGTGTTTTGATTTTAATGCATGGGATAAAACATCAGTGTATAGTTCCATACATGTCAACAAAATGGAGTTGCTTAAAGAAAGAACATGCCTCACATGGAGGTGGTGAGGTGCATGGTAAAAAGTTAGGCCTTACCACATCTCTTCTAGATTGAGGATGTTATGTGTGGAGCATATGAACCTAATAGGTGTCCCACCAAAGCACTATAATGGATCAATCCATATGAGGTTTGGCATGTTCCCAAACCATCTGTTTCTCATCTTGCTTATCTTTGAATGTTTCACATATGCATTAGTGCTTGAACAACAACACAAAAAGTTGCATCATAAATTAGTGAGATGTATTTGTGTTGGGTATAGTTCTAAAAGCAAAGGGCATTGATTGTATCATGTAGAGACTAAACACTTTCTCATTAGCCATGATGTTGTTTTTGTGGAATATGCAATTCAACCCTTATTTTCATGTACTAAGGAGACATGAATTAGCTCAAAGGTGGTGTATGATACTTTTTAGCCTCTTTTTCTAGGGGAATAATGAAGTGATGGTCCAAATGAGGAAATGTTTTAGCCTTTACACATTTCAAATGATGATGCAGATCATTCCATTTGTGATGCAAATTTACATGATGCACTTTTTAATGAGAGCATTGACATAGAAGAGGCAAAAACTCTGCCTAAATGGTTGGTGTAGACTTTGAGAGATAGAAAAATAGATGCAACTTTGTTATATCGTACTTGTTCAAGCTCTCAAAGTGCTTCATTTGCATCAGATTTCTATGAAATGGCTCTCTCCAGTCTTTGTGATGAGAATGAACCATTTCTTTTGATGAAGCACAAAATTTTGAAAATTGGATGGCTGCTATGAAATCAAAATATGATGTTTTTATGAAGAATGGTAGTTGGTGTTTTTGTGATTTTTCTCCAAGAAAAAAGATCATTGGCACTAAATTTATGTACAAGCTCAAACGTACACAAGATGGAACAATTGGAAGGTCCAAGGCTAGGCTTGTTGCCAAAGGTTACATTAAAGATAGAGACATTGATTCTGATGAGAGCTTTCCTCCCACATGTAGAATGACCACCATTTGTAGCATCGGTGCATTTGCAACTCATCATGCTTGGAATGTAAATCGATTGGATACTAAAATTGTAGTTTTGAATGGTAATTTACATGAAGAAGTGTATGTTTTTTAAAGCCCCATGGTTTCTTGCACAAAGGGCATGAAAACAAAGTGTGTAGATTGAAAAAGGCATTATATGATTTGAAGCAAGCACCATGTGATTGGTATGAGAAGATGCATGAATACCTATTACCACATAGGTTTTGAGAACAATCCAATTAAGAGGACCTTATATGTTAAGCATGCAAATGATGTACTCTTGAACATTTTGTCTATGTTGATAATATGTTGCTCAATGGTCCTAGTGAGAAGCTTATTGATGAATTTAAGACCAATTTTCATTCCTCTTTTAAGATGTCAGATTTGAGGCATTTGCATCATTATTTGGGCATTTAATTTACACAAGTTGATGGGGGAATATTTTTGTGTGAAACAAAATACGTTGATACATTATTACAACATTTTGGCCTTGAAGACGACACACCTATTTCCACTCACATGGAAACATGTTTACATTTGAGTCTTCATGATGCTGGAGATGCATTTTGATGTTTTTCTCTATCAACACATTGTTGGATGCTTGATTTACTTATACATAACTCAACTTAATATTCAGATTGCTATTTCTTATATGTATTGTCCAGGTGTCAAGCATTGACAAGTGGTTAGACACATATTTTTTATACTTCAAAGGTACTTCATGAGATTTACATGTATTTTTTTTACTCACATGTGGTTTGTATTTTTGACACTCATGTATTTCCAACAACGGATTTTGCTTCATGCTTAGTATCTCATGCATGTCTTGGTTGAGCAAGAAACAGCCTACCATTGTCGCTTCTAGTTGTGAGTCTAAGTATAGGGTAGCTTTCATAAGGTCTATTGAGTGTGTGTGGATAAGATGTTTTTGGCTGATTTGGGTGTTGGTCGATCTTTTGCCACTATCATCTTTATTGATAGTTAGAGCACCGTGAAAATTGTGAGAAACTGTGTGTAAAATGCACATTGAGGTGCACTATCATTATGTCAAGGAGAGATTCTCTACCGAAGATATCATTTTTGCTTATGTGCAGACACAAGACAATGTTGCAAACCTTTTCACAAAGGGTCTACCTAGGGAGAAGTTTGGAGTTTTCTATAAAGCTTTGGGATTATTTCCTTTTGTGGATTGATCTCTTTCCATAAAGGTTGGTACTTCCTTATACATAAGTGTTGGATCCTTCTTCATTACATCACTTCTAGGGGGATTTGTTGATATGATTTTGGTAGTGATGTGTGTGAACATAGTTGCGACCATCAAGACACTTTTTTCCCTCTTTAGGAGATTTTTAACCCCCCGTATATAAGCCTATAAATCTACCAAGTTATTTATGTTTGTAAATTTGCTTGGTAATACATTTATTATTGTATTGTGATCCAAGCTTCTTCGACTTCATTGTGTTGTTGATGTGTTTCCACAGACCTCAAACTCCAATAAGAGTTCGGGAGCATGCATAGAAGTATACACAAGAGCAAAGAAGGAGATTGATGCGCATAGTAAATATGATGGCTAGAAGATCTCTTTATAGATATATAATGAACAATGATTAGTAATGAGAATCACTTACATGAGAGTTATAAGTAGACCCTTAAGTAATATATAATTATATCATGTATATGTGGTTTCTTGGGGAAAAATCCTCTTGCCAAATCTAGAGTAAAAAGTGTCCATGTATAGGGAAATGATTCACATCAAGGCTACTCAAGGGACATATAGGTTTAAGAAACCCCGTTGTGTGAATTATATGAACATGTACAAGTAGTGACATATCATCCCCCATAAGATAATAAGCTGAAAGCTTTGCAAAAAGATTCCAACATTATATCTCCCATAGTATCTCATGTAAACATATATATCAAATCAATATCTCTTGGATGAAGGAACTTTTTGACATAATGATAAAGAACATCAATGTGCTTTGTGCATGCGTAAAAAACCAGATTTCTTGCAACTGTGAATGCACTTTTATTGTTAGTGAGAATATGTATAGATGCATAAATCTCCATGCATCCATCCATCAATAAAAATCTCAACTATATAGACTCCATTGTAGCTATGAATATTTCCCTATACACAACTTCACAGCTCGATGTGGCCATATTAGGTTGCTTCTTATTCAAACAAGATATGAATGATCCTCCAAGGAAAAAAAAAATTACCACTAGTGGACACTCGCTTATCATAACAACTAGCCCAATCACTATCTATAAAGGCATGCAAGCATGGATGAGCATCTCTACCATAAAAAAAGGCCCAAATTCAAAATCCATTTGGGATACCTAAACAAAAATTTATTGCTTGCCAATGCATATTGCTAGGGGTTGCGCATAAATTCACTCATCTACTACCTATTGTACATCCAACCTTGTGTTACATGCATACATCAGAATTCCATATCTTGTTAAAGAGAAGTATGAAATTTTTCATTTGGAACCTCAATTGAGAGCCTAAATCCTCTTTCAAATTGTGTTGAAATAGGCTTGAAATCATCAAAACCAAAGTGCTGAAGTAGTTTCTCAATAGACTTTGGTTGATGCACAAAAATCCCCCCCCCAACGAATAGAAATTAGATGCAAAGATCATAATCTAAAACAACAAGATATGTGACATCAAAAGTATGCTACAAATCATCCATAATCATGTAAATATTATCTTCACATAACCCAATTAAGAGAATGTGTCAATCAACATGAAGAACACGCACTATAAGATTAGCTCCATTTTTGTGTACATAAAGTGTGCTTTGAATTTGACTACATGCAAAACCAAGAGCAATCAATCTCTTTTGTATCTTGTCATACCATACACGTGGAGCTTGCTTAAGTCTATACAAAGTATTTTGCAAGCGGAAACCCATAAGCTCTTGAACTTTTATGGAAAATCTAGGAGTTTGCTTCACATAGACCTCTTCTTACAAATTCTCATTCAAGAAAGCTATTTTTATATCCAATTAATGCACTTTCCAACCATGGTTGGTATCACATTATGGATGATATCATGCATCAAGTAGATGGAAAATTTTTCTTAGCATCAATGCCATATTTTGAGCATAATCATTTGCAACTAATCTAGCTTTGTAGTGATCAATGCTACCATCTGAATTTCTTTTTATTTTCTAAACTCACTTACTACCAATTGCATTCTTATGTTTTGGCAATTCACATAACTCCAAAGTACAAAATTTTTAGTAGAATCCAATTGCAATTGCATTGCACTCATCTAGTTTGACTCATTACATGGATTTTTAAAATCTAAAGGCTCTTGATTGCATGCAATTACAATAAGAGATATATCCACAAAACCATGATGCATGGTGAGAGCTTGATCTTGTTATATCCAGTAAAGGAACACTGAATTTGCTATCTTGTAATGTCTTGTACAACAAATTTTGCTTAGATTATGCATTCTTTATGTCTTTTCAGCCATTCCTAAAAATATTTTAAAGTAAAATAATACCTAATTCTTCTCTTTCATAAGATACACCCATGTCTGGTGTCATTCATCATAAGTAAATGTTAAAAATTATACATTCTTTCCAAAAGATGGATTCTTGAGAGGACCACATACAACACCATGAACAAGTTGCAATTCACATGTACTATGTGTAGCGCCATCTTTGGGAAAAAAAATATGATGCATTTTTCCAAGTATAGAACATTCACATCCACTGTTTTCAGCGGAATCAATTGTTGGAAAACCAATAAACATATCCTTTCTAGAAAGGAAGTTTGGCCTTGACCTACTCTCCCGGACTTAAATGAAATGGGAAGAAAAAGTTACAAGTGAAACGAAATAGTTCCCTTGGGACCCCCAAATCCCGCAAAGTAGGGGCAAAACTTGCGGATCTAGAGAGTTAAAAATGAGGTTAATAAGCCTATCATCCCCTTCATGTGGAGCCCACTTGGCTTTAAGCTTATCATTCTTGATGAGAAACAATTTATGATGCCTGAAGGGTGGGGATCTCTTGTAGTTGGAGATTCTTTTGCGAAGGAGTAACAATGACTTCTCAATCGACCACTCTTTAGAAGGGTGTCCAAAATTGTAGGCACACCACTCCCTCCAAATCTTCTAGACGGTTTCCCCTCCTATAGCATTCCACAATGCCATAGAGAAGCCGATCGCTTCACCCAAAAGCTTTTGGTTCGAGGTGATTTGTTCCTGCACTCTCAAAATATTCCTAAGGGGCTATCAAAGCCAGCGAGACTTGGGGCACACACTAGAACAGATCGATTGTATACCGAGGTTTCTACCGAGGAAAATGAACGCAGCTTTATTTGTCGCGACGCCGGTGTAAAGGTCGGTTTGCGCGTCGGTACCAAAGAGTCGGTATAGGTGTCGGTATAAACGTTGGTATATGCGTCGGTAAAAGCATCGGTAAAAGCGTCGGTATATGCGTCGGTATAAACGTCGATATATGCGTCGGTAATCGGCTTCTGCTGCATCGCCTCCTGGGTGTACTGACAGTTATTTCGATGACACTACTGGGAGTACCGTCGCGTATACCGACGACCATACCTGCAAAATTTTTTTTGGGCAGAGTGTTTTGTCTTTTGCTATAGCAACATTACCATGATGTTGCTGAACAAAAGACAATACACTCTACCCAAAAAAAACCGAGTACATGTGATGTGTACTCTAATGACAACTGAAATATGATTTCATGAAACAGAGTATTATTGTACACAAAAGAGATCGATAATCAGAATGAACAATGAACAATGTACAAAAGAAGTTTCATATTTCAATAATGAAGCATGTACAAGAGTGTGGCAAACCACTGTCATATATGACACTTTTACAAAATGTGGCAAAGCAATGTATTCCCATATGGAAATCAAATACAAAATATTGGTCTTCCACTTCCATACACATGCAAAGAACGTTCCATATCAACAGTCAACATTAATTGAATGAGATAAATTCACATGAAAATTACAAACAAGTAAAAACCAAGTTTATAAATTAATTACCTCATCGCAAACGCTCCCATGAAACTACCGCACCGCGTCCCTCCAAGTCCTGCAATAGTGCAGTCAACCCATGACTATATCCATAAGACTACTCCGTTCGTGTTGGAGGACGACCCATTGCCAGCTCCTGAAACAAATATAAAAAGATTAGAGAAATATAAATGAGAAATTTAACACAAATAAATTCAATAAATGAAATGGTACTTACAAAGTCATGACGCATCGTGTCATATCTGCCGCTGCCCAAATGTGACGATCCAATCGTGTCTAGACGTGTGGCTGCGGCATTTCGCTGCTGGCGATATCGATCAGGAGTCTACTGCTGCTCATCACGAATCATGTCCCACTCCTCAGCATCTAACCACACAGGCTTTGGTAAGCCTTCTCTGAATGCATCACGAGCCTCGGATCGTCGATGCGACATGACCTCACGTGCGGTCTACAGAATCCACTCTGAACTGACAATCGACTGTCCATCGGTTGGTCAGAACTCTTGGTAAATCGTCTGTGTGATATAATTCTTCCGATCTTTATCATGTTCACTCCATTTCAGCAGGATGGAGTGTCCAAACTGGATGGAGCAAAGCTGTCGTATGCGTGCACACATTGCTTTGCCAGCCACATCCATCACCGGAGCTCCATCTCGGATACTATACACCTTGGAGTCATCATGGTCATGAGCACCCCAAGGTGTACGTGGTGTACTGTGTGGTGTACTGCGTGGTGTACTGCGTGACGTACCTACATCTGAGGTACTTGTCCTAGGAGTAGAAGCGGGCGACACAACGTCCGTCGCACTACCTCCACAACAACCGCCTCCTCCGCCTCAAGACCTACCTCTAGATCCACTCCTAGAACCTCCTGCTCCAGAGGGTGACCTCGATCTACGAGACGGGCCAGACCCTGTATCGCACTGAGGTGTCGAATGCACATGTCTAAAGTAGACCTAGTAGGAGATGGCTGCAAAGATGGTCGTGGTGGAGTCACAAAGCTAGTAGACATACCTCCTACGGGAGTAGCACCACCCTCAGGAGTGACACCGACAGGAGTGACACCGGCGGGAGTGACACCGACGGGAGTGACACCGGCGGGAGTGAGGCCAGCGGGAGTGAGGCCGGCAGGAGTAAGGCCGCCAGGAGTGAGGCCAGGAGGAGTGCTACCACGAGTGATCCAATACTGTGATGCAATGGCCATATACGCAGGAGCAACCTGAGAGATGAACTCCAAAAACTGCTCCTCTGTCATGGACTGTGGAGTGACTGGAGGACTGTCTCCCATCGTGCTCTGTAATAAAAGAACTCAAATAATTAGCATGCGCTAAGAAAAATAATATAGGGAGTAAACAAAAAAAACCAAAAATTAGTACGTACAAGTCTTTTATTCAAAAGTCCTCTATTCTAGCATCCTCTTGAAGATCCGATGCACCAAGAATATCTATCTCTAAATTGATGGCTTCTAAATCGGTTGCTATGCTGGTTTCCTCCTGATCATCGTCTATTGCTTCGTCTTCTCGAACAATGACCTCTTCTTCAATGACCTCTTCTTCTCGAACAATGATCTCTTCCTCCTCAACTATCGAATGAATCTCTGAGTCCACTAGAGATGGACTTTCTGCTACATCTGCATTTTCAGAAATTTGTCTACTACGTGGAGCAACTTGTAAAACAAATAGCCACTCTGGGTCTTTTGAATCTGGTATAAAAACAACTTGCTCAGAGTGTTCGGGAAGTACAAATGTATCCCTTTCATCTGTCCATAATCTTGTGGACTCGACTTGAAGCAAACCGCTCTTATCTCGTCTCACTGTTGCGTTTCTTCCAGAGGTGACTACTTTGAACCATTTCACGTCAAAAACAAAGTAATCAAACTTTCTGAAAGATAGTGTCAAGATGTCTTGAATCACACCACAATAATCTAACTCGCCTTCTAGAGCATTATCATTTCTTGCACTCACTCTACTTTTTTGCAAAAAATTCACCATCACTCCACTATCAAAAGTAGACCGGTTTTGATCGATTCGTGCGATTCAAAAGTGTCGTCCATGAGACCATAGTGCACCGTATTTGATATACTCCCAATCACATCCTTTTGCGAGTTCTTCTTCTTCTTCAGAGATATCTTCACCTGCTGCCTTTGCTTGTGAAACTGCTGCATCTAGCCATCTGCTCGTTGGAAAAGGTGGGAGAGGTCGAAGGTTTTCTGGAAGAGGCAAAAATCGAGTGGAACGATTTCTTCGAAACTGAGCTCTTTCCTTTGCGTTAGTTTCCTTGGCAAGTTCATACCTTTCTAACCACTTTTGCATAGGCTCAGAGTTAACTATGCAAAACTTCATTGCCTTCTCTCTGAAAGCTGCATCCATTTTTCTTTGCAATCCTTTACCTTGTGGTTCATCGCCTACGAGACAAACATCTTCATCATCGCTCCATAAGCGAGGCATTTCGGGATCCGATATACGTAGAAACTCAGTAATGAATACAAGAGATTCTTGTACAAGCCATCCCTCTGCCATGCTACCCTCTGGACGTGCTCTCTGTCAAACAAACGCTTTTAATGTCTTCATAAAGCGCTCTAAGAAGAACATCCATCGACTATGGACAGTTCCTCCTACTGCAACTTCATCTACTACATGAACCAGTAAATGAAGTTGAATAGTGAGAATACTTGTGGGAAAGTATTTCTCTACCATACAAACAGCCTCAATAGCATTGAGTTTCGCACTCTCTATGCTATCTCTAGTTATCTCTTTAGAAGATATCCACCGTACTAAAGAGCTAATTTTATAAATGGTTTTTCGTACATCCTCTGAAAGACAATCTTTTAGGGCTACAGGGAGCACAAACTGTAAAAACTTGTGCCAATCATGAGACTTGAGTACTGCAAGATTGTCGTTTCGTGTGAAAGCAGTCTTTAGACATCTCATGCATCGAGTAGGTGTATGAAACTCTGAAATTGTTTTCTTCACTTGTTGCTCTTCCATCCTGCGAAGCACCCAAGGAGCTCTTGGTAACGATACTGTTCCGTTGGGCTTAGTAATTGCCCACGACTCTCGCATACGACCTCGCTCTTCTAGGTCGTCCCTTTGTCCTTTTCTTTCTTTCTTTCTAATCAAAGTTTTCCAAAGCATCTCTCCCACATTCTTGAAAATATGCATCGGGTCTACCAAATGATTGATCACCAATTCACTCCAATAAGGGAGTTCATGAGAAATGGACAACCGTTTCATGCGAGCAACTGGATTTTTTGAATCCCACAGTTGTTTCCAATCGCTAGCTTTCATTTAGTGTTGCGCTTGTCGACCAATTTGTCCTTCACGTAAAACATGCCCGTCAGGCAAATATCTATGATGTCCTTCATAGACAGTTTTACGTAGTGCTTTGGAATAGCGTGCTTCGAGTCGTGGTCCGCATAAAGGACAAGCATGGTAACCCAAAATTGATAAACCTGAACATTCACCATAACCAGGCCAATGATGCATTGTCCACATAAGTATGCCTTGCACTCGCACGTCTCGTCTTCTTATAGGTTGAGACATGTCACGCACAGTGATCCCATCCCATAAAATGCGCAGTTCTTCCACAAGTGGTGCAAGATATACATCCATGTTTTTTACCTTATACTTACCTGGTACAATAAGAGATAATAATAAATGACCTTTCTTTGTGGCCAACCATGGTGGGATATTATAATTGACCAAACATACAGGCCATGTGCTCCATGAAGAACTGCGTAATCCAAATGGATTCACTCCATCCATAGCTAGGCCTAGACGTATGGACCGAGGCTCACTAGCAAACTCTAGCCACTTACTATCTATGTGCTTCCAAGCATCAGAGTCAGCTGGCACTCACATTACATTATCTGTAGACCTGCTCTTTGTATGCCATGACATTAACTCAGCTATAGATTTGCATCTAAACATGTTCTTAATTCGTGGAATGATAGGAAAGTGGCGAAGAACCTTTGCGGGGATTGCTTCGCCTATAACGTCTTCTCTAAATCTATTTGCTCCACACTTTGGACATACGTGGAGATGCTCATGCTCATTCCGAAAGAGAATGCAATCATTCGGACAAGCATGAATTTTCGTATAATCCATTGCAATGGACTGTAAAAGTTTTTTCGCATCTCCACGTGTTGGAGGCATGTCATTGCCCTCTAGCAAAATTTGATCTTTAAGATGCCTGCAATAATCCATTAAAATGATATTAGTAAATGAAGTTATTGTGATACAACAATGAAAGCCAATTTGTTCTCCACTTACCTGAACAATTCAGTGACACTACTATCTGACCATCCATAAATGGATTGCAGATTGAGCATCGCGAGTGAAGCATGTAGTACAGATATCTTTGCTCCATTGTAAAGTGGTAAACGAGCTAATCTTCGCATGTTTTCATATTCTTCATCAACTTCTGATCATGGAATTTTGTTGTGTCCATGAAACTCTCCTCGACACCTTCTTCAGCGTCATGATCTTCGTCCATCTCATAAAATGCTTCAAGCATCTCTTCCATATGTTCATTCTGTGTAATATTATTAGTGCTTGCTTCTACGTCTAAGTCCTTTTTTGCTCTCTTTTGTCCACGAGAGCTTACCGGTGCAATGTCGTTTGGGTCCATCTGCTCACTTGGGGGACCATGCGAATGATAGCATAGGTTTTCCAGTCGACTCCTATCAAAGGATTCATACTCTCTAACATGTGCAGTAATCCTATTTTTATATGTTTAATTTTATATATTTAAGTATAAATATTTAATTAAATTATTTAAAACACTAGTTCTTTTTATATTTATGTATATAATTATCTTATTATATATATATATATTTATTCATCTATTCAGATTTTTTTTCCTTACGTAATCCTATTTTTATATATTTAATTATATATATTTAATTAATTTATTTAAAACACTAGTTCTTTTTATATTTATTTATGTATATAATTATCTTATTTTATATATATATTTATTCATATATTCAGATTTTTTTTCCTTACATAATCCTATTTTTATATATTTAATTTTATATATTTAATTATATATATTTAATTATATATATTTAATTAAATTATTTAAAACACTAGTTCTTTTTATATTTATTTAGGTATATAATTATCTTATTTTATATATATATTTATTCATATATTCATATTTTTTCTTAATCCTATTTTTATATATTTAATTTTATATATTTAATTATAAATAATCAAATTATTTAAAACACTAGTTCTTTTTATATTTATTTATGTATATAATTATCTTCTTATATATATATATATATATTTATTTATATATTCAAATTTTTTTCCTTACGTAATCCTTTTTTTATATATTTAATTTTATATATTTAATTAAAACCCTAATCTTAAAATTCTAGATCTGAAATACTAAACCCTAAAACCCTAATCTTAAATATGTAGACCTAAAATATGTATATTTCTGTTTACATGTGTATATACATGTATATATGTATTACATGTGCATGTGTATGTGTATGTGTATGTGTGCATATATCTTATGTAGGTGTTATAAACCTAAAACCCTAATCTTAAAGATTTAAATCTAAAATATGTATATTTTTGTATGCATGTGTATCTACATGTATGTATGTATTATATGTATATGTGTGTTTGTGTATATATGTAATCTACGTATTAAAATCCTAAAACCCTAATCAGAAAGACTTAGACTTAAATATGAAATACTAAACCCTAAAACCCTAATCTTAAATATGTAGACCTAAAATATGTATATTTCTGTATACATGTGTATATACATGTATAAATGTATTACATGTGCATGTGTATGTGTGCATATATCTTATGTAGGTGTTATAACCCTAAAACCCTAATCTTAAAGATTTAAATCTAAAATATGTATATGTTTGTATGCATGTGTATCTACATGTATGTATGTATTATATGTATATGTGTGCTTGTGTATATATGTTATCTACGTATAAAATCCTAAAACCCTAATCAGAAAGACTTAGACTTAAATTTGAAATACTAAACCCTAGAACCCTAATCTTAAATATCTAGACCTAAGATATGTATATTTCTATATACATGTGTATATACATGTATATATGTATTACATGTGTATGTGTATGTGTGCATATATGTTATGTAGGTGTTATAACCCTAAAACCCTAATCTTAAAGATTTAAACCTAAAATATGTATATTTTTGTATGCATGTGTATCTACATGTATGTATGTATTATATGTATATGTGTGTTTGTGTATATATGTTATCTACGTATTAAAATCCTAAAACCCTAATCAGAAAGACTTAGATTTAAATCTGAAATACTAAACCCTAAAACCCTAATCTTAAATATCTAGACCTAAAATATGTATATTTCTGTATACATGTGTATATACATGTATATATGTATTATATGTGTATGTGTATGTGTGCATATATGTTATGTAGGTGTTATAACCCTAAAACCCTAATCTTAAAGATTTAAATATAAAATATGTATATTTTTGTATGCATGTGTATCTACATGTATGTATGTATTATATGGATATGTGTGTTTGTGTATATATGTTATCTACATATTAAAATCCTAAAAGCCTAATAAAAAAGACTTAGACTTAAATCTGAAATACTAAACCCTAAAACCCTAATCTTAAATATCTAGACCTAAAATATGTATATTTCTGGATACATGTGTATATACATGTATATATGTATTATATGTGCATGTGTATGTGTGCATATATGGTAGGTGTTAAAACCCTAAAACCCTAATCTTAAAGATTTAAATCTAAAATATGTATATTTTTGTATGCATGTGTATCTACATGTATGTATGTATTATACGTATATGTGTGTTTGTGTATATATGTTATCTATGTATTAAAATCCTAAAACCCTAATCAGAAAGACTTAGACTTAAATCTGAAATACTAAACCCTAAAATCCTAATCTTAAATATCTAGACCTAAAATATGTATATTTCTGTATACATGTGTATATACATGTATATATGTATTATATGTGCATGTGTATGTGTGCATATATGTTATGTAGGTGTTAAAACCCTAAAACCCTAATCCTATTTTTATATATTTGATGTAAAACAAAAACTTAAAAATAAAAATAGGATTATATGTGTGTATGTATGCATGTGTGTATATATGTGTGTGCATGTATGCATGTGTACATGTGTGTGTGTATGTATGCATGTGTGTGTATGTGTATGTGTGTGTATGTGTATGTGTGTGTATGTAGGCATGCATGTGTGTGCATGTGTGTGTATGTATGCATGCATGTATGTGTATGTGTGTGTATGTGTATGCATGTGTATACATGTGTGTGTATGTATACATGCATGTGTGTATATGTGTGTATGTATGCATGTGTGTATATATGTGTGTATGCATGCATGCCGGTATATGTGTGTGTATGTATGCATGCATGTGTGTATATGTGTGTATATATGCGTGTGTGTATGTATGTGTGTATATGTGTGTGTGTGTGTGCATTCCTGATAGTTCACTCTTATTTCAGGGTCTATGTCCTCAAAGGTGTTCCACTAGTTAGTTTCTTGTTTCTAGAGGTGTTTCCAATGTTTGAAACCCTTGGTCCACAACCTCTTAGCATTTTGGAGGTTGCAAGAAGCCATTGATGCTTGTGATTGGAAACTAGATTGAGTCATTTTGTCTAATATTGACTGGCCATTTCTAATCTTCTCTGATTTTGATATATTGTTTGAACTTATTCCAACTCTTTCAAAGGAGCAAACAAGATTCAAACCTTTAAGGAAAACCATATTTGGGGAGAATAAAAAGGTAAGGAGGCCCACCAACACAATCACATTCTTGTTCGTGAAAATGGGCTTGGCCCAAGAGGTCTCTTAGTTGCACTAGGCCCTTATTATCCATTTTGCTGCCAACTTGTCAACCATGCCTTTAATATCCATAATGCCCAGACTCCCATAATCCTTTTGGTAGATGCATGCAGACCATTTAATTTTGGGAACCCCCCTTTTGTTGTGGTCCCCCATCCAAAAAAAGTTTTTGCAGATTGCTAAGCTCTTGATCCTTTGATCTCCAACAAGAGAGAACGTAAATGGTCGAGAGATGAGGAAGGTATTAATTACCATGGCACACCCTACAAGATTGATTTGCATGTCCTTCCAATACGCTAACTTGTTTTATATTGGAAAGAAGCCAAGTCCATTGCTACTCCATTGAGACACTAAAGGCCATCGAGATATTGAGTAGGCTGAAGACCAACCCCTTGGGGATAATTTGGCAACCATGGTCAACTAGTAGTTGGGGAGGAATTTCGATGATGGCTTTGAAAGCGGTTCTGAGTGGTTTATTTTGGAACCAAATGCCTCAGAGAATGTGTCAAGGCACCCGTAAAAGGTTTCAATGCTAGTCAAATCATTAGAGCGTGGTGAAATTGTTCGGTTCGTGTTGCACTGAGAAAACATTTTTCAAATAACTATAGACCATCAGATCCACACATGATCTATGGCTCATATCCACTCACGAATTTTTTCTACCAATTCATAAGGTGCTCAGCCTCCTTTGTGGCCATCCATTAGATGAGAACTCAATCCTAAGGCCTCTAAGGATTCATGCAGATTGTCATCATTTGAATTCTAATCAAGCACAAGGGCTCAGTGCCATTTCCGGCAAGCTCTACAATTGTAGGATCAAGAGTCGATCTAAAGGGCACAATTGATTTTAGGTTCCCTCTCTCAACTACTATAGCCCTTCATTTTCTCTCTCTTCTGTGCTCTCCCAACACATGGGTGAGGATCTCCAGCATAAATGTTTTCAGATTGGACAACTAGAACTAATCCACGACTACGATTTGATAGATTTTTGAAGAAGTAGGACTTTGATATTGAAATGATCTTTCAACTAAGGAATAAATTGACTAATTCAAGCACCATGTTTCTAGTGTAACTCAGTAAACTCAGTGAATTGACTCAAGGGAATGCATAAGGGTTGCATTCTTAGTATCAATCATAAAAGATTGAATATAGGCATGAACTTAGTCTCAAGTGAAGTATTATTTGAGTAAAACTTCATAAATAGAACCGTAGTGGCTCGACACACTAATGTTAGATACAACACTAGTATCTTGTGGTTGGATGATGTTTTAGATTATCTTTGAATATTTTTGATAATCTAGTTTATTTCTTTTAAAGATAGGGAAAATGCTTCAATACCTTGTTGAAATAGATCTTTGAGAAGTTAAATCTTGAGCCATCTAGAATTTGACTCATAGAAAGTTTATGTGTTTTTGAATTTTGAATCGGTTGTACAAAGTTTTAGTTAAAACATCTTAGATAGATGTTATGTATAACTAGAACCCATTCAAAAGATGATAAGTCCAAGATTGACTTATTCATTTGAGTTTTCTTCTAGTTCTCTAGCATCTCTAATGATCTTTCTAGAGTCTAGTACACTCTAGAATAGAGAAGTTAGAAATTGCTCATTAGATTGACAACTCCCAAGAACTTCTAGCTAAAGTCTTTGAGAAAAGTTTCCTAAATTTTCATTTTGGATTTGACTTGTTCAAAATATAGTATGCTTGACCCAAAGTAAATTGGAATCTTTTCCTACATTTTATATAGGACTTTCTAGCCCATTAGGACAAAGTGGTCCTCTAGTCGGATGAAAAAATCAAGTAATTGCCGGTTGAGAGGAAACCATTGCACACACATCCAAGTTAGATCTTTGGATCAACAAAACTTCAAGTTTTCCAAATCAAATTCAAGTGAATCAAGAGATTTTAAAGTCTTGATAGGGACAAGAATCCCACCTTAGTTATTAAATCCATGCACAAGTCGTGCCTAGAAATGGACTAGTAATTCAAATCTACATAATTCATATGGTTGTGCCCAGATTACACCTAGTAAAAATGTGAATTGGAAAGGGATGTTATTAGATCCACCCTTATTATCCATATACTAATTTTTACTTTGACCAATTTATCAAAGTGAAAAGCTAGAAGGTGTTTTGAATCATTTGGAGAGGGATCCCACCCTAGAGATGAGACATGTTCTTCTAGTTTCAGAACATGAGGCTCGAGGGTTGCCTATAGTATTTATATAGCCCTATTTTCTTAGGATCCAAATAGTTCTCCAAGAGGGTTAGACTGTAGTACAATAATTCTATGAGATAAGGGCTTGGCCGATTCAGACAAATTTTGAAATCGGACACCGTTTGGTCACCCATGTATATGACCAAAGATCTCGAGACTAGACTTAAGTAGTATGTCATCTACTCTTGTAAACATGTGATCCACTTAGCTTATTGGTTAAGTTTCAAGGGTGTGAAGGATAAGGTTTTGTGTTCAATCTCCATGGGCACATGGGGAGAGTATTTTGGCCAAAGAGATCTCGAGCCTTCTAGAAGCATCCAATTGAGTTAACTTGATTTAATTGGGACACTTGCCACACACGCAGTTACATGGGTGATACATAGATGGTTATAATCCATGTACCCAAGAAGGTAGTCCCCTAGAGACAACTATATATAGAGGCATATGGTTGGGAGGAGTGTAATCTCTCTAGCATATGGTGGTCATAATGCTCATTCTCTTGCAGTTGTAGTTATAGCATGCCCACGTTTTACCTTGTATGAGGAGAAACACATTAGCTTTCTTGACATTCTAGTATGCATGCACTAATTAATGTTGAAAAACTATATCTTTTGGATAACCTATTTGTAAATCTCAATCGTTAAAGTCTTCTAAGATGTTGGTAAGTTATCACTTCTAGGAAACAATTCCAATGATTCTTAAGTGATAAAGAAGATGATGAAGTGTTCATAGTATAATTATTATAGATTGGTTCAATCATCAAAAGATGCTTGTACTTTAAACTATCCAATGAAAGTTGATTTTCGAATTCCGTTTAAAGTACTCTAGGAACATCAAATGCTTGAACAATGATAAAACTTTTTTTATCATGCAATGGATTCCGTGATGAATCGTTTTCATAGGTTATTTGATTCCGTATAAGGAATCTCAAGTATTGGAAGAATACACTACTTGCTAGTAGTGAGCACAAAAAATCTTCAAGCTCGTTAGATAGCAAGTAGTTCCCATGAAGTCACCAATCACTGGTAGTGGTACTTAAAGTCCAAAGAATCATATAACCTAGCTTGTGTATCAATCTTGATGAGATTCTTAGTTTTAGATTTTGAAAAGCATTTCAATATGCTTGGACTTGAGTTAACAAAAAGGTCTCTATAAATCCTGTAGGTATGCTATAAATCTTTAGACAAGTTTGAGAGATCTTAACAATAAAGACTAAGTCTTTATTTTCACTACACGATCAATAAGACTTGATCAAGCTTGGCAAGATTTGTACAAGAAATTGCGATTGGAACTACTCTGAAGTTCTCCAAAGTATTGGTAATCAAACTCCTTTTTGAAACTTTCCACTCAAGTTCCATTTACACAATGGAAAGAGTGAAAAGACTAAGTTGTTCCAAGTTTGAATAGAAAAGAGTAAGTTGTTCCAAGTCTAAACAGAGTAAAAGTCCCAAGTATGTAGTTCACAACCTTGATAATGGTAATTAAGTATGTGGAAGGTAGAACATAAATTTTACCTATCCTTAGAAGGATTTTGATAAATCCAAAAAGCATGAGCGAATGCTTAGACTTAAGGAGTAGAGAGATTCCTATAAATTCTTGGCTAGGGGAGCTACTTAAGGTTTAGTTAGAAAGGAATCTAAAGACAAGAAGTAAGCAATTCATCTTAATATCACTACAAATTGGTCAAGTATAACCAATTGGACTTGAATTATAGAAATTTAAGAACTTGGAATCATAAACGGTTTTTCTCTCAAAAACCCTAGAAGTGAGGGATGGATATTCCATCCAAAGGTTTTCAAGTTTCCAAAGTAAAATCACGAGATCATGAAGACAATCATATGAAGGAAAAAAACCTAGAATATCAATTTGGCGATAATGCCTAAAAATTCAAAAATTCTTTTAAAGAATTTAAGTGAGAAGGTACTTTATAAAGATATGTTTTGATTTTAGGATACAAGTCACTCACACATCAATGTGAATATAAAATAGGGTGGTATGGCACACCAAATTTTATACTCAGATTGATGAAGAAAAGATGGTATGGGACATCGGACCATGGGATGATAATTATATTTTAGTCTTCGAATGAATCTTGAAGTTAGATTTGATCCTCAAGGGAATTAAGAACTTCAAAGAAGAAGTTCACATTCAAAAAGGTGAAAAGCATGATCTCAAGATACTTCAAGATCAAGTGAGTAAGAAGATATGAAGTACATAACTTCTAAGATCTTCTCTTTAAGATAATTGGAAACACTTCAATATTAAGTGTTGCTCATTCAAAAATATTTGATAAGTTTTTGAAGAAGTAGGACTTTGACATTGAAAAGATTCTTTCAATTAAGGAATGGATTGGCTAAGTCAAGCACCAAGTTCCTAAAGTAACTCGATAAATTCACTACAAGGAATACGAGGGCATAGAGATAGTTATTGTGACACATTTTTGTTGCTACAGGATCATAAATTTCGTTGGACTTGGCATCAAGTGCACACCATTGTTTAAATGATGTTAATCTTGACATTATTTCTAAAGTTCTTTTTGACGCTTGTAGTGATGTTCAAGAGAGCGTCACCATTCTAGCATCACTTATGTGATTAAACTAGGAGCATCGCACGTGAGATGCTAATCCATCACTTATGTGATGCAGTTGGGTGTTGTTGATATATTTAGGTAGTGATGTGTGTGAACACACTAGGACCACCGGGGCACCTTTTTCCCTCTTTAGGAGGTTTTTTACCCTGGCTATTACCCTAATGTGATACTTATTTTTGTATATTCTAGTGGTAATAGATTAAGTATTGTGTGTTGAGGTCCATTGGTATCAGAGCAGGTCGCCGCTTCATCTAGGGCATCGTCGACACCTCTCCGGTTGTAGTCTAGGAATCGCACAAATTTTGGTGAGCATATTCGATGTGTTTTCGAGATCAAAACAGCTTTGTTGTGTGGTGCCAAAATCACAATTTGAACTTTTTTCGACCTTTGAACGCACTATCATAGCGCTTATGCAGGTTATTTCATCTTTTTGTGCCAAAGGTATATACCAGTTTTGGTTCGCCAGTATAAGCACTTCGAAGTCTACTACAAGTTTAGTAGAATTTATATGGGTAGTTCTGTTCAACTTTTTGAGATATAATCAAGTTTTTGCATCAAGATATTTTAGTCACCGGCCATGGCTGAAAGCAGTGATGTGTTTCGTATGTTGGCTGTTGAGGATAAGTTGGATGGTACCAAGTACCCATTGTGAGCTTATATGATGTGACATGTATTGGTTGCAAAAGGACTATGGAACATTGTGCAGGGTGTTGAAAAACATCTTATCACACCTGCAACTATTACAACTACAGGTACTGAAGCTGATGAAAAAGGTGTTGAAGATGATGATATTCTGCATATTCGTGTTCGTGCTGTGGTTTCTGCTGCACCTACTGCAGAGCAAATTCGTTGGGATGGCAGAGATGCCCAAGCACACGCATTGATAGCTTTGTCTGTCAAACGTGCCATTATTCCTCACATTCACTCTTGTAGAACAACTAAGGATGCTTGGGATATACTTACCACATTGTACCAAGCTAGGAATGAGGCTCGTGTTTCTTACCTCTGAAAACAGTTGGAGAGTGAGCACATGAATGAAGGTGATTCTATGGACAATTTTGTAACTAGGATCAAAGACTTGAAGGAATAGTTGATTTTTGCTGATGAGGTTATACCAGATAGCTCACTTGTGTAGACCACTCTGAATGGTCTTCTTGATTCATATGAGATTTTTACTTCTACTCTTCGGTTGATGATGAAAGGCAATCCAAATGCCTTGTCAATTGAGGAGTTAGCCTCTGTTCTATTGCAAGAGGGTCACTCTAGGCAAAACAAGTCCATTATGCGTGTTGTAGATCAAGCTTTCCTGGCTAGTCAGAAGGGCAAATGAAAATGGAACTCTTCAACTAGTAAGCCGAAATCTGCTAATTCTGCACAATCCAAGAGGGAAGACAAAGATGAAAAGAAATCAGAAAAGTAGAATTTTTTCTGCAAGTACTGTAAAGGAAATGATCATATCATAAAGAACTGTCCAAAACTGGCTGCTAAAGAGGCAAAGAAGAAGGAGGCTGGAATGGTTGTTGCAGAGGCCTCTACACCAAAAACTGAGTCTGCTAATCTTGTGTAGGAAGAAGAATGGGAATTTATTACTGTTTGTAGTTTTGACCCATCTTCTCATGAGCAATGCATGTTTGCAGTAGAATCAGATGTTTGGTACTTTGACAGTGGGATGACCAAACATATTACCTCGTAGTGTAGTTTCTTCTCTTCACTCGAGCCTGCCCCTACAAGGAATACTGTTACATGCACTAACAACTCCTCTTATCCTGTTATCGGAGTTGGTAAGATCATTTTGACTACTGTTGATGGTAGTTCTTTTAGTTTGTCAGATGCTTTGTTTGTGCTAGGGATCAAGAAAATTTTTTTATCAGTTTTTGCCTTAGCCAAGATTGGTTTGGTTGTGAAATTTGTGGATGACAGATGCACAATTCATGATCTGTCAAATGGCGATGTGATTATTGCTTTTGGCATTTTATGTCATGGGTTGTATAAGCTCATAGACTATCAAAGATCTGTAAATGATTCGGCATGTGCACTACATTATTCTTAAGCTATGTCAGATGTAAAGCTTTGGCATGCATGCTTTGGTCATCTGAATTTTGCTAGTTTGCTATGTTTGCAGAAATCTGAAATGGTGTCCTCTTTGCCCAAACTTGAGGCACCTGGAAAACATGTTTGTGAAGGTTGTATTTTGGGCAAAATGCAGTGTTCGTCCTTTCCAAAAGATGCTTCAGTTCGGGCTACTGAGAAATTGTAGCTTATACATAGTGATGTCTGTGGTCCTATGCAGACACCTTCTTTTGGAAATTATCTTTACTTCGTGACTTTCATCGATGATTTTTCCAGGCATGCATGGGTATATCCATTGAATGCAAAGTCCGAAGTGTTCATGTGCTTCAAACAGTTTTTGTTTTTGGCTGAAAATCTGCAGCATGTAAAATGGGCACCCTTCATTCTGATCCAGGGAGGTAATATATGTCTTCTAGTTTTAATGCAATTCTAGCTGAACGTGGGATAAAACACCAATATACAGTGTCGTATACACCTCAAGAGAATGGATTTTCTGAATGAAAGAACAGATCACTCATGGAGATGGCGAGGTGTATGGTCAAGAGTCAGGCTTTACCACATAGTTTCTGGCTTGAGGCTATCATGTGTAAAGCATATGTACTTAACAGGTGTCCCATCAAAGCGAAGTAGTCTATCACTCCAGATGAGGCTTGGCATGATCGCAAGCCATCTGTTGCTCATCTGTGAGTTTTTGGTTGTTTGGCATATGCATTAGTGCTTGAACAACATCGTAGAAAATTGGATGATAAAGCAGTAAAATGTATTTTTGTTGGGTACAGTTTTGAAAGTATAGGCTATCGTCTGTATCATCCACAGACTAAATGCATTTTGGTTAGCCGTGATGTTGTTTTTGTGGAAGATGCTATTCAGCCATTGCTTTCATGTACTAAGTAGACATCTGTGAGCTCCAAAGACATGTATGATACTTTGATGCCTCTTTTTACAGGTGGATAGTCTAGTGGTGGTCCTAATGAGGCAACTTCTTAGCCTTTGCAGGTTTCATGTGATGATGCAGATCATCCCATTTCTGATGCAAATTTACATGATGCACTTGTTGATGAGAGAGCTGATATTGAGGAGGCAAAAACTATGCCAAAATGGCTAGTGTAGACTTTGCGTGATAGCAAATTAGATGGACCTCTGTCATATCGTACTTGATCAGGCTCTCATAGTACCTCTTTTGCATCAGATTGCTATGCTATGACTGCAACTAGTCTTTGTGATGAGATTGAGCCTGTTTCGTTTGATGAAGCATAAAATTCAAAAAATTGGATGGCTGTTATGCAATTTGAATATGATGCTATAATGAAGAATGGTACTTAGTCTTTATGTGACTTGCCTCCTGGCAAGAAGGCCATTGGCACTAAAGTATACAAGCTTAGTCTTTATTGACTTGCCTCCTGGCAAGAAGGCCATTGGCCATTGGTAGACAAGCTAAAGCATAAACCTGATGGTACAGTTGACAGGTATAAGGCTAGGCTTGTTGCAAAGGGTTATGCACACGAAAGAGGCATTGATTTTGATGAAACCTTTGCTACTACTTGCTGAATGGCTACTGTTCATAGCATCTGTGCACTTGTAGCTCATCATGGTTGGAACGTACATCAGTTGGGCATTAAAAACAATATTTCTGAATGGTGACTTGAATGAAGAAGTGTATGTTTTTCAGCCCCTTGGCTTTGTGCAAAAAGGGCATGAAAACCAGGTGTGCAGGTTAAAGAAGGCATTATATGGTTTAAGGCAAGCATCACGTGCTTGGTATGAAAAGATACATGCCTATCTGATTGCACACGGTTTTGAGAACAGTCCATATGAAGTTCACCAAGCATAAAGTATGCCTAGTTATTGTAACTACAATTTTCATTGTTTGTATATCATTTAAATTGTTTTATTTATCATTAATTAACATACTCACACTTACTCATTCATATGCACATATACACATATACATGAACATGCACGCTCACACATATACACACACATACATATGCACATACACACACACATACACATGCATATGCATGCACATAAAGTTAGACATACACATACACATACACACACACATGCATTATTGGATATACAAATACACATACATACATTAATGCAAACTAATTATACACATGCACATGCACATTCACATAACACTGAGTCACAACAAAGGAGAACAAAGACATGTTCTCTTTTTCTTTTTACCTAAATACCATTATATGAAGCAAAAAAGTGGGCATTTTACAATATCTAGAAAGCATCACGAGTCTTGCTTGTAAATATTGTCTTTAGAAGCTTGATCTCATATCCCAAGTAGTCAAGATAGATATACTAAAATTCTTGCTGCCATGAAAACTAGTTGTTGAGCATGACCAAGAATCCCACATCATGATCTTGGACAATAGATTAGAGTTGAAAAGGTACATGTAAGAATTCGCGAAGCTCCTTCATTACATCTATAACCTCAACAAGCACAGAAGATAGCTAATTAAAAGTTACTCGAAAATTAGAGTACATGTGTTGTAAAAATCAGAGCATTTTAACAAGGCAATTAAGATCATCCCCTTTGTATGGTTAAGATCCCCATTGAATGCCTGGCCATATTAACAGAATATGAAATACACTTCACAAAAGCATTCCCAAGAGAAGATAATATTCAACAAAATTATACTAAGAAACATTCACACATGATCAGAGAAATGCTCAAGATAAATCAAACTGAACACCAAGTGGAAGCAGAACTCCAAATTATATTTCCATTAAAATGATCTTTTACATTTCATGTGTTTTACAAGAGTTATGTGAATCTACAATAGAAGCTGATCATAGCTTTCCTTAGGCTCAAGGGTATTGGTATCCTCTGGCACATTAGAACACCTATCTTGCCTCTCTTGCTCCAAGATTGGCTCTTCAAGGTCAGCCATGTCCCCAGGTTCATCTGCAAGTGGGGGAACAGGCTCCCTTGAAGCTGGTTGGAATCTCTCCGTATCTGCAATGTGCTTCCTTCCAACCTCTTGGTCTTCATCTGGGCATTCATTCAGCCCATTGATTCTCATTCTAATGAAGCTCAGTTGAGCATCATCCTTCTCCACAGCTATGCAGTGCCTGAACATCTTTAAGGAGCAAGCCAGAGTCGTTCCTGAAACAGCAGAAAACCTCTTAGAGGCTTCAATCAACAATGACTAATGAAAATTGTGAAAATTGAAATTACCTGTGCCCGAAAAAAGGTCTAGGACCCAGTCATCATCATTGGAAAATAGCTGAAGCAATCTCATTATGAGTTTTTGTGGCTTCTGATAAGGGTTAACCAATGTCATGTCCCCAGCTACATGACGAAGTTTCTTGGTAACGGCTGGGAACATGAGCACATTTGAGATCCCATTCTCATTGCAATGCTCCCTGACTCTCCTTTTGCTTACTTCATCATAATAGCCCACTGTAATGCATTCAGTGGCACTCACAAACCGATGCAAAGGAGTGTGATTTACGTTTGTCTTCACCCTGCAAAAAAGAACTATGAGTCACATAGGGCATCATTAAAGCCATGGAGATAGAAAGAAGATTACTTACCAAGTGAGGCACTCCACAGCATGACATCTTGCCTTCAGAGCAGTTGAAACAGAGAAAGACTGGTCTCTGCTATGGAAAATTACTATCCTCCAAAGAGGAGACATAGTCAACTCTGCAAAATCAGTGACCATCTTCCGAATCTAAGGGTGTTTGAAGGGTTCATCATCATTAACTGATCCTAACATCCTAAATCCATAGGGTATGTCCGCTATGAGAAGGGAGAAATATTTTCTAGGCACAACAGAACAAATATTATTTACATCACTACAGAACACATTGTAATATACAGGCCTAAGGGGGTCTAGGGGATTGGAGAAACATTTAAGATCGGGTTCATCATCAAAATCCATCTCCTTCGCTTTCAGTCTAGATTTCTCATGCCTTGCTCTTTGAATGTGAGCAAGGAATGCAGGGGGGCAATCATCTAGTACCTCTGTAGACTTACTTTTCCTTGGTTTCTGCAGAACAAATTGGAAAAACAATTAGAAGAGCTCTTCAGTACAGCAAACAGAACATAAAGAACGGATGTATGGCATCGATTTCTTGTTGGGGTAGATGCTAGGCATCGACCTTCTACTGAAAATCGATGCTTGGCATCGACCTAGGGACCTAAGTCGATGCCTGGCATCGACTTTTGCCACGAGGTCGATGCCAGGCATCGACTTTTGTTGCAGGTCGATGCCAGGCATCGACTTATGCTGAAAGTTGATGCCAGGCATCGACTTATGCCCCCAAGTCGATGCCAGGCATCGACTTATGCTGCAAGTCGATGCCAGGCATCGACTTATGCCCCCAAGTCGATGCCAGGCATCGACTAATGCTGCAAGTCGATGCCAGGCATCGACTTATGCCCCCAAGTCGATGCCAGGCATCGACTTATGCCCCCATGTTGATGCCATGCAATGCATCAAATTGTTTAGTATGAAATATTCTGATAAGAGAATCTACCCAATCACGAAACAGGATGAAATATTCTGATAAGGCTTTGTAGGATGATGTGGTTGGATAGTCTGCTTGGACCTCTGTCCAAGAAAAGCAACCCAGCCTCTTCATCATCACCTCCTGAATCTTCATGTACACTTTATGACTACAGACACATAAATATAAAAGAGACTAGGTTAGACAAGAAGCATGGGAGGAGGGAAAAAGGATCTGAGAATAACATACATACTTATTGAGCTCAGTCACCATCTCCTCGAGGCTTAACTCCTTCAAGATTACCCTTGACAAAGTTGATATGATCAATGTATCATCCTTGATTCCTTGAAGGGCCCTCCGAGGGGTCAGCTTCATGTCCTCAGGAGCCTCTTCAATTGAAAGGTCAACTTTCCTTCCCTTTCCCCTCAGATCAATTTGTGGGTCTGGCCTCGACTTTCGTTGCTTCTGGCCCTTGACCTCCTTGTGCTCCCACATTGTGAAAATTCTATCCTGAAGATCCCAGATCTCACCTGATCTGAATGCCAGTTGAAACCATGGATCATATTTCCTCAAAGCATCTGACTTTCTATTCTCATCCAATGCAATTCCAACCTCAATAAGGCATTGCTTTCGTAGATTGAGATGTATTCTCCCAGCTTCCTTCACAAGACAATCTTCGTATTCATGGTGGAAGAACCGAATTCTCTCTATGGAGGACATTTTCTGCCTGTAGTCATTGTCGTTGTTGTGATCCCAAGCAAGAAGCTTGGCTTCCTCAGTTGTAAGACCAGCATATATCTTACACTCTGCATACCTAAAGAAAAATGTAGTAGGGTGCTCCTTCACTAACTGTCTACGAGCCTCTGCAGAGTGTGAACCTCCAATCACATAATAAGTGTAATCCTCAAACAAACCCTCATTGAAATCCTCCACACAGCTGCACTCATTCGGATCCACCATGACAAGGAATGGCACAACAGTAGCATGAGGATTTATTTTCATTTTCTTCTTAAGATTCTGGACATGCAAATTATGTGGCTCCCTGATCTCAAGGGGCCTCCTCCCTGTGACTGGATCCACTGGTGGCCTGTGGATAATATTAATAGGCAGGTGGAACAACTGCCCCTTCTTCACAACTTTTCTTCTAGCTATGTCCTCCCTCATCTTATTCTGCTCAGTGCCAAGCACACCAGATGCAAGCTCTCCACCAGGTGCAACAATTATATCCCCAGAGCTAGAGCTTGAGTCAGAAAAGTCCTCTTCTGCAATTATCTTCTTTTTCTTTTGGGGCTTTTCCTGCACACTCTGCTTACCCCTTGCCTTTACAGGGGTCGTCTTCTTGTGCTGTGTTGGCATGATATTGCCCTGTATCCATGGCATCAGGTCCTTGATGAAATTCACTGAGTCTCTGCATATCTGAGCTAGCTCTTCTGGAACACAGCACTCTGGGCACAAGAAATCCATCTTGCATATGACATTTCTTAATCGTTTCGATGTCTCCACCAAGAAAAGCAGGTTGTCAGAATCTTCATCTTCATAATCCAATTTGTAAACAAGTCCATACTGAAAACCTTGTGTTGTCGTGATCTTTCCTCTGCCATAGGCCCCTGCGAACACAAGGAGGACTGCATTCTTCTCTTCAACGTACTGAAGGCACCATTCGAGATTTGTCATGTCCCGAAGTGGACAATCTGTCCTCATGACCTCGGTCTCCCTAGACCTTTCCTTCATATTTGGATCCTCCACAGGAATTTTTATGCTACTCTGTCCACCTGAGGATATTCCTAGTGGGTTGCTGGCCTTCTCAGAGGATAATGGTGCAATAATTTTCTTTGGCTTTGCTTGGTGACCACTGCCTTTGTCACGTTGCTGGTCAGCAGAGCCCATGGTGACTTTGAGCTTCTTGATGGGCCTTTCATCCTTGTACTCCGCATCCCTGAAGGCAATTGGAAATATCAGATCAAACGTAAATGTGGTTTCAAAGGCCCAAGTCCATGCAAGGCATCGATTTTGAGCTTCAGGTCGATGCCAGGCATCGATGTTTAAGTGCATGTCGATGCCAGGCATCGACTTTGTGTGCAAGTCGATGCCAGGCATCGACTTGAGGGTGAAAGTCGATGCCAGGCATCGAGTTGGGGGTGCAAGAGTCGATGCTTGGCATCCACTTTTGGGCCCAAGTCGATGCCTGGCATCGACTTTTGGGCCAAGTCGATGCCTGGCATCGACTTTTACCCTCAAGTCGATGCCTGGCATTGACTTGCACACAAAGTCGATGCCTGGCATCGACTTGGGCACAAAAGTCGATGCCAAGCATCGACTTGGGCCCAAAAGCCGATGCCAAGCATCGACTTTGCACCCAAAAGTCGATGCCTGGCATCGACTTTTCAGTGCATGTTGATGCCAGCAAGTCGATGCTTGGCATCGTTTTTTGGGCCCAAGTCGATGCCTGGCATCGACTTGGGGCTGCAAGTCGATGCCAGGCATCGACTTGCACCGACAAGTCGACGCCTGGCATCGACTTGCACCTGCAAGTCGATGCCAGGCATCGACTTGGGGCTGCAAGTCGATGCCAGGCATCGACTTGCACCCATGAGTCGATGCCTGGCATCGACTTGCTCCTGCAAGTCGATGCCTGGCATCGACTTGCAATCCTAAGTCGATGCCTGGCATCGACTTACACCTTAAAGTCGATGCCAGGCATCGACCTGTACATGCTTTGGATCCATATTTCTAGAGGTAAGAAAAATAAATACCTAGAAATCAGATATTTACACAGACATACAGAGGGAATCTTTTTGGAATCTTTATTTATGTTATGATTTTGTCTACCTCTTGGTACTTTTGCCAACATTCTTCTTCTCCATCAGACTTGGCTTGCTGGTATGCTGACCTCTGTGCTCCATGGCTGTCTGTGCTCTGCTGCTCTCTCTTGCTCGTGGATTTTGAAAATGCGAATGATCTCCTCCTCTGGTATTTATAGGCAATTGGGTAACTTGAACCAGAAACTAACTGGATCTAACTGAATGAGTCCACTTGCTAACTAAATCTGTCAACTTATCTAACCAGGGAATAGCACCCACACAAATAGGCTGTTTCAGAGCCACTTTAATGAAATATTCATAGACCCTTGCAACTATTTATATACATTTGCATAGAAATTACATTTCAATGGCAAGAGTATGGTATGTCCATGAGGATGTCTAAACTCATGTAGAGATTTGTTTCTAAGAATCTCTTTCTTGGGAGAAAATCAAGTCAAAGTTGTGTTAAATGTGGGAGACTAATGACATCTTTATAGTATTACCCTCCACACTTTAGTTCATATTCACATTTATCTTGTAACTCACTGTTGAAATGGAAAATCACTATGAATAAACATTCTAGTACAAAACCTTGCAACTATTTATATACATTTGCATGGAAATTAAACTTCAATGGCAACAGTATGGTATGTACATGAGGATTTCTAATCTCATGTAGATGTTTTTTCTTAGAGTCTGTTTCTTGGGATAAAATTAGGTCCAAGTTGTGAGATTAATGACATCTTTATAGTGTTATCCTCCACACTTTAGTTCATATTCACATTTATCTTGTAACACATTGTTGAAATGGAAAATCAATGTATGAATATACTTTCTGTGTGCCTCTTTTACACATAATTCTTTTTCAATATACTTTCATCTACCTCTTTGATATCTAGCCAAGACCACAATAAAACCTAATCCTTGAAATCTTAACCAAATGTAAAATTTCTTCTTGTATAGTGTTCAATGGCATAGCATATTCCAGTTGGAACTCAACTTGGATATATTCCAGTTGTAATATTTCTTCTTGTAAAATTTCTCCAAACAATTTTATTATATATTCCTGTTGGAACTCAACTTGGATATATTTTGATTCATTCACAATGCTTAGACTGAATGACTCATATGTAGTTAGAACTCAACTGTGTTTCTCATTTGAATCAAAAGTGAATCAAATCTTTGGTTCCCTTATTAGTGTATATTTGAGTAATTAAGTGATTTGATGTAATTTGATGTTTTATGTTATTTAATGTACTTTAATAAGCTTTTGATTTCATATCTTCTTGATGTGACATTTGATGTGATATCTTCACTTGATCTCGGATTTCTACTTATTTAAAAAGGTCATTCATCTTCAGTCTTCTGTGAACTCAGTGAAGATGAGCTCAATCTTTTCAGTGGATGCTTGGGCATCAGCTTCCTCTGCTCATATTGATTCATTGTTCTCAGTTGAGCCTTTCCAAAGAAGTGATGATCCCTATGATTTAGAATGTGCTGATGATTCCATGTTTTCTGTTGAGTCATTTAAGTTATCCAATTCACAGTGCAATGCTGCTCAACCAAATGCACCTCTTGATCTCCCATCTGATCCAACCATTGATCTCCCTTCTGACTCAAGTGCATGTGGAGCAACGAAAAAGCAAAGCAAGCTCAATCTACGATTTAAAAGAAGGTCTCGTGAAGTAAGTCGAAAAAGATTTAAATTTCTTACTTCAGATAGACAGATTGCATTGGATATTGTGAAGCATTGTTGTGGTTTGAAATGCTTGTATAATTTAGGGATGAAGAAACTAAAGCACATAAGAGAAAAATTCCTCCATTTAGATAGTGAAAGGCAAGATATATACCTTGTTTCTTGCATGCAAATGATTGAGGATAACATGTCAGTAACGCGTGTTGGTTTTGAATATTTCTTTACTCAAGGGATGCCATGCTGTAGGGCTGCATTTAAAATTGCAATGGGTGTAGGAAATTTTAGAATACATAGGGTTCAACAAGGGTTTTTGAATGGGGATCTCATTTTGGATACGTTCCATGTTGGGACCAAAGGATCTGTTGGACGTCATGCAATGAATTGGATGATGAACTATTTTAGCTTGCATTGTGAAGTTATGCCTACAACTGGAAGGTTGCACTTGTCAGATAACTTTACTCGTCGAGAGGTATTTCAAATATATAGAGAAGACATGGAAAATAGAAATGAGAAGTATGTGTTGTATCGTCACTTTACTCGATTATGGAAGGAAGAGTTTAACAATGTTTCTATTCCTCGTAAAGTTAGAATGGGTGAATGTTCAGTTTGTGCCACTTTGAAAAACATGGCAAAAGGGGCTACAACACCACAGGAAAAGCATAATTTTAAAAACCTTCTTAACAACCATCGTGACAGTCAAGCATTAGAGAGAAAGAAAGCAATTCATCATCGAAGTAAGGCACTCAGAAATCCGGAGCGTTATATGTGTTTGTTGATCGATGGTATGGATCAAAAAAAAACTTGTTTGCCACATTTTTATCGCATCCCTAAGGACATTGGAGATGAAGTCCTTGTGCAAATGCATTTGGTTGGCGCTTTGGTATACAATGGAACTATAATGTCCAAGGTTTTCTTCACATATCCGAATGTGCATAATGATCCAAACCTTACAGTTACTGTCATTCATCGTGTTTTGCAATCATGGAAGGAGAATAAAAATTCTACAGTCTTTGGATATTTAAGCATGCTTGTTGAAAAACAGGTATTTCAGAAGGTTAAGGTAAATTTTCTTCTGGTTGGCCACACTCATGATCACATTGATCAAATGTTCAGTACTTTCTCTAAGAAGTTGGCACGTAACAATGCTTTTACTCTTCCGATTTTATCTGAGCTGATTTCAGAAGCATATACTCCAAAACCAGAAGTTCAACACCTCACACAGATTTATGACTTTAAGCACTTTTGCTCAATGGGCCTTGATAACAGTGCTAAGGTTTTGGCTCCATTGCACAATATTAGTTTCAACCATGTATTCTTGATGAGGAGGGTTGATGAAATAACCCTTTTATTTGCAAAGCAGTATTCATCTTCTCTTGGGTGGGAGCCTAAAGAGGGATGCAGTTTCTTATTGCAGGTGCCTAATTTGTCTACTGTAACAGTGTATGGTGCAGAACAATCACCATATGAAGATAAAAACAATACAGAAAGATGTGGAAGTGTGGTTGATCAAAGTAAAAGCTGGATGCATGCACTCATTGAAAAGAAGAGACATATTGAGCGTGCAAAAAAATATGCTGGAGATCAAGATGTATCTTGGTGGGAGGACTTTTTCAATCATCAAGAAGAGATTATACAGTATACAATTGCAGGTCACTGGCCAGTTGATGTTCCATTCACATGGGATTTTTGTACACAAAGATCCGTGAATGTGGCCCAAGCATGTAATGCAGATGCACTTCAAAGTTTTATACATCCACCAGAAAGAAATATTTATGTAGGCCCAAGGATGACAAAACAGGCAGAAGCAAGATGGCAAGGAAATTTAATAGAGATAAATGTTGGAACGCTTATTGCAGTACTTGCTGATGGTGATGAGGCTACCAGACCATTTTGGATTGCAAAGGTTTTAGAGATAACTAAAGATATTGATCAGAGAAGAATAGAGGCTTCGGTGGTGCATTGGTATTACACTAAAAGTAGTAATGCATTCACAGGTAAATATAACTTAGAAATGGTGTGTGATACTAAACGAACAGGTTCAAAAAGGAAAAAGAATATTCGAAGCACATCCACTCTTAAAATGGATGATGTAGATATTCTTGTTTATGATTTTTCCTTGACAAAAACTGGTCACTTGAGGAAAGCAACCATCAACATGATAAAACAAAAGCTTCCAGATGTATGTGGTACAGGAAATCATAGGAAAACAAGAAGAGTTGTGCATGATCCTGCAGAATTTGGTATGTACGTGGATGAAGATAGAGCTCTTGTGGATATAGAAGAAGAAGAAGAGAGCTCTCAACAGTATGAGACTGAATCAAGTGCATCAGATGATGAGGGTGTAGACATAGATCGACAAAGTTGTGAGTTGCATTGAAGCTCTCAGACATTTTTAGTGCTTATGTAAATGCCTCAAAGTAGTTTGGTTAATGAAACCATGTTTTGTAGCAATTTTGAATAACAATCAGATATCCACCCATTAAAGATATGTCTAAAATGTTATTTTTGTGTAAAAACTATTGACTTCTACATTCTTATATATATTTTAGACATGTCAATGTCTTATCATATAGATTTTGGACATGTCAATGTCTTATCATATACATTTTGGGACACGTCAATGCCTAATATAGTGAAATTTTGACTACATTTTGAGCTCATTTTTTTTTTGAGAAAATGACAAAAAACGTCAAAAATTACTTGTTTTCACCTCATTTTTGTAATATATGTATACTGGTGTAAAGGAATTCCAAAAATGAGGTGAAAACATGTAATTTTTGACGAGAGTGTTCTCTTTTTACGACATAGTTCTCGTTTGTTACGACTCGCTGTTACATGCATGTACATACACATGGATGCAAATGAAGATGCATGCACATTCACATGCATGCTCATACATATACACATGCATATGTGTGTGTGTGTGTGTATATATATATATATATATATATATATATATATATATATATATATATATATATATATATATATATATATATATATATATATATATATATATATACATACACACCTAGTACACATACACATACACATGCACATATGTACACACACATATGCACATACACTCACATACACATGAACATACATACATACATATACACACTCATACATACACATATACATATACACACACATACACATACACATGCGCATACACACACATATGCACATAAACTTAGACATACACATGCACATACATACATATACAAACTCATATACATACACATACACACATATACACACACATACACATGCATATATACCTATACATAAATACGTACACTTATATAGATACACATATACACATACACATGTACATACACACATATACACACACATACACATACATACACATACATATGCACACACACATACGAACATACACTTACACATATACATACGTACACATTCACATATACACATGTATATGCATAAATCAAATCTATATGCACATATATACACACACAGGTACACACATATACATGCATATAGACACACTTACATAAATATAGATATATATGTAAATGTGCATACATACATTTTATACACACACAACTACATGCACATACATACATATATACACACAAACACACATATAATATGAATGAATTATATAATTAAAGTTATAAATCACATGTTAAATATAAACAGCAATAAAAATCATTAAAACAAGACTTTTCATCGATTAGTACCATAGACACAATTCAAAACATAACTGAAATGAGAAAATATATAGATATAAAAAAATAGCATTCTTCTCTGTGGGTACAATATTGTCACCAATGGATGAAGATATGAAAGGTATGTGTGATTTACCATATTTTCCATTGATTTTTCTTTTAACAATCACCTTGCAACTACAAAAACTAGGCTGTTATGCACACATTGACAATTATGACTAACAATTTAAAATGGGGCGATTGAAACTCCAAACAATTTTAGATTGATGGAAAAAGTTAAAGCAACTTGTTCAAATTTTCCTCTTGCATAATTTCACTTTGAATAAAAATACAGTAATCTAATTGAAGTCTCAATTAAGAAGTAGACATATGTTTTTGACACTAGAACAAAATATAAGTTAAGTACCTTTTGCTATTGTGCATGTCGATGATTCCTGTTGAGAGTTCCATGCTCCACCATTTGTCCAAAGCTAGTTTCATTCTCATGCAAGTTCACTTATCCCACATGCAAGGGAATTCTCCCAAACTCCATATAAGCAAGGCCTCCCTTCACTCCACACAAGTCATTCCACTCTAGCTCATTGTCAAGAGTGTGCTTCCTCTCCTCATGGAGGCTCCATGCTCTTAGAGCATCTTATGTAAGTCATTTCCATTTCCATTTTAATTCATTCATAATGTTTTGTTATCTTTTGTTCCTTCCTCCTTAGCTTGTTACATTTGTGAGTGTGGTAGAGTAGGAGTAGTCCTTTTTTCATTTCAACATGGTATCAGAGCATAGGTTAACTTTCCTTTTGAATTCTGTTTTTGTTATCTTCATCATTAGTATGTTTTTCTTTCTTAATCCATCCCTCCCTCCCATATTCCTTTAATAAGAGTGCTTCTAGGCACTATTACCTTCTTCACTAGGCATTATTAACACCATTTTTATCTTTCATGTCCTATGATTGATAAATATCTCATAAAGTGCGCAAGTAAGCTGTCCCGTGCTCCAGTGCAACACAGAAAGAAAGCATTGTAGTGAGCATACCGGTAGTGGGCAGGTCTTCTGTAATCTAGAGTCATGGGGGGTTACCAGTCTTCTCCAAATGTTCCTTATACCAGCATTCACGAGTTCACTGTCAACGATGTAGCTGACAATGATGTGGATAGCAATCTGTGGAGCATGCGCAAGAGCAAGGCTAACTGGTTCAAGATCTTGGGTTTCTGTTGGGTATGATCGCCGTTGGGAGGTGGTTTTCTGATATTTGCAGATGGAAGAACCCTATCACCATAGTTCTCGTCCATTTCCTCTTCCTCTACATGTTCTTGATCGGAGCCTGGCATTACAAATTTCACCCACACCTACCACCCCATATGGATCCTTGTCTCTCACACTCAGAGGTTGTCGAACCTGATGAGCTAGACGAGGAGTTGGACAATAGATCCCATTAAAAACCCCTTGGATCCCATATGTCCAAGGATCCCATATGTCCTTGGATCCTAAAAACCCATGGACTAAGTGATCCCATATGTCACAAGTCCACCATATTGAAAACAAAAGGGTCATCACATGGAGGGGGGGTGTTGAGAGTTCCATGCTCCACCCTTTTGTCCGAAGCTAGTTTCATTCTCATGCAAGTTCACTTATCCCACATGCAAGGGAATTCTCCCAAACTCCATATAAGCAAGGCCTCCCTTCACTCCACACAAGTCATTCCACTCTAGCTCATTGCCAAGAGTGTGCTCCCTCTCCTCATGGAGGCTCCATGATCTTAGAGCATCTTATGTAAGTCATTTCCATTTCCATTTTAATTCATCCATAATGTTTTGTTATCTTTTGTTCCTTCCTCCTTAGCTTGTTACATTTGTGATTGTGGTAGAGTAGGAGTAATCCTTTTTTCATTTCAACAATTCCAAGGGTGAATAAATGAAGAGAGTTCTTGTACCTTTCGCTATTGTGCATGTCAATGATTCAAAGGATGAATTAATGAAGAGAGTTCTTGAATATCAAACATTATATTCATACTAGCTAATGACACCCAATATGTTGTTTTTTTTTATTTCAATATTTTTAAAAATTCTCTTTGGAGTTCTCCAAATATCATGACACCTATATCCATGTAAGCAACTACTCATGAATTATGAACCACTCTAGTAAATTGTGGATGATTGAAATCTTAACCAATAATATCGCAATAATTATACCGATGCAAAGCTGCATGTATGTAGTGTTATTTTCTCCTTTCTTTCGTTCATGTTGTATTCTCAAGATGTAGATATATAGATGTTGGCAAACTTGAACTTCTGTAACATTTCAAGAACTAGAGTCAACAATTAGGAGAACCAAGAAGAACATTTCACTCAAAGTACCTATGGTTGACTTCATATTATGTTTAGTTCATTGAGCGACAACAAGAAACAATCATTTCAATCATTTACAAGTGTTCTATTGATTGTTATTATTGTTTATATTAAGCATGTGTTTTAATACTTTAATTACATAAATCATTCATATGTGTGTACCTAAGTGTATATGTATGTATGTGCATGTGTATCTGTGTGTGTATATGTGTGTATGTCTAAGTGTATGTGCACATGTATCTGTGTGTGAATATGTGTGTGTATATGTATGTGTATATGTGTGAAAGTGCATGTTCATCATGTATAAGTGTATAAGTGCATATCAATAATTGTGAGTATGCTATCTAATGAAAATAACACAATTCAAATGATATACAAAGAATAGAAATTGAACTTACAATAGTTAGCCATACTTTTTGCTTGGTTAGCTTCTTGAATAACCTGCAATAAAGAGAGAGAGAGAGAGAGAATTCAAAGAGAGAAAGATGTAGAAAGAGAGAAACAGAGACAGAGGGAGACAATAAGAGAGAGCTTAGGCAAAACAACAATTCTGCATATACTTGATTTAGCTCGTAAGCATAGCGTAATTGCGAACGTAGGAGAGCTCTTCGATCAGATGTGTGAAAATGCTGATCAATGAGCCTCCAATGTTTTAATTTTTTTTCGTCAACAGACCGTCATGTAAACAATGCTATCCGTAGAGTTGGCGTCGCATAAGCGACGTCAGAAAAGCATCGTTTATGCGACGTAAAAATGTCGCTTATGCGACGCTTTTTAAAACCATCGTGTTAGCGACGCTCTATGCGAGCTTAGCTGACCCCGTCGCACCACAAGTCGCAAAAAACATCGTTTGGCTCGTCGTTTAATCGACGGTCCGTGCGCGACGCTCATTACGTTGCATTTTGCAATTTTATAGCGACAAAATTGTGTCGCCTTAACCGTCGCTATACGTCTGTACTCCTTGTAGTGAAATGTTAAGAAATTGTTTCAAACAACATTATAGTAGTTTCAATGGATTCCATGATGAACCATTTGCTTAGGTTATTAAATTTCTTAGAAGGAATCTCAAGTCCTTGAAGAATAAAATTCTCCCTAGTAGTGAGCACAAAATTCTTGAAGCTCATTAGATAGCAAGTAGTTCCCAAGAAGTCCCAAACCACCGATAGTGGTACTTAGGTCCAAAGATTATTATAACCTAAAGGTGTATCAAAGATGATTAGCTTTGGAATCTGAGAGGCATCAACATATGCTTGGACTTGAGTTGAGGGAAAGATCTCTAAAATCACATGGGCAAACAAAGGTGCTTTCAATAGTTCAAGAGATCTTGATAATGAAGATTAAGTGTTTATTTCTGTGACGAGGTCAACAAGAGCTAATCAAGCTTGGCAATATTTGTCCAAGAAATTGAAATTGAGACTACTACAGAGTTTTCCCAAGTATTGGCAATCAAATTCCTTTCAGAAAATTTTTCACGGAAGTTCCATTTGTCCAATGGAAAAAGTAAAAAGAGTAAGTTGTTCCAAGCATGAACAAAGTAAAAATTCCAAGTATGTAGTATGCAACCGTGTCTCTAGAAGGTACAATGTAAAGTTTACCTATCCTTAAAGGGATTTTGATCAAATCTAAAAAGCATAAGCAGATGCTTAGACTTAAGCATTAGAGAGATTCCTTAAAAAATCCTTCAGGTAGCTACTTAAAGATTTAGTTGAAAAAGGAATCTAAAGACAAGAAGTGAGCAACTCTTGTTGCTAGAAAATTGTCAAGTATAACCAATTGAACTTGAACTTGAAAAAAACAAGAACTTGGAATCAAAACCGGTTTTCTATTGAAAAACCTAGAAAAAAAGGATGGTTGTTCCATCCAAAGGTTTTCAAGTTTTGGAGGTAAAAAGACAAGATCATGAAATGATCATGTGAAGGAATCAAATCCTAGTATATCAAGTTAGAGATAATGCCTAAAACTTCGAAATTCTTTTAAGGAATTGAAGTGTGAAGGTAATCTATAAAGATATATTTAGACTTCACGATAAGTATCACTCACACATCAATGTGACCATAGAATAGGGTGGTATGGGACACTAGACTTTATACTCAAATTGATGTAGGAAAGATGGTATGGGACATCCGACTGTGGGATGATAATTACCTTTTTGTCCTAGAATGAACCTTGAAGTAAGACTTGATCCTCAAGGGAATTGAAAATTCAAAGGAGAATTTTAAATTCAAGGAGGATAAAAGCATGATCTCAAGATACTTCAAGATCAAGTAAGAAGGTACAAAGAAGGTAACTTCCAAGATCTTCTTTTTCAATAGGGAAACCTTTAAGCTAAAGAGTTGTTTATTCCTATTTTATGGAACAATTCAAGATAAAGTGTTGTTGACTCAAAAACATTTGATAAATTTATGAAGAAGTAGGAATTTGACATTGAAATGATCTTTCAACTAAGGAATAAACTGACTAAGTCAAGCACCAAGTTCCTAGTGTAACTCAATAAATTCAGTCCTTTGACCCAAAGCAATGCACAAGGGTTGCATTACAATAAGCAGTCATAAAGATTGAATATAGTCATGAACTTAGTTTCAAGTGAAGCATTATTCGAGTAAAAAACTCATCAAAAGAACCTCAATGGGTCGACACATTGATGTTAGATACCACACTTGTATCTTGTGGTTCGATGATGGTTTAGATTTGTGCTGAATATTTTTTACAATCTAGTTTATTTCTCTTCAAGATAGGAAAAATGCTTCAATACCTTGTTGAAAGAGATTTTTAAGTACTTAAGGACTTGAGTCATCTAGAAATTGACTCCTTGCAAGATTAAGTATCTTTGATGTTGAATTAGTTGTACAAAGTTCTAGTTATTTCTTTTTGCTTTTTAATTTTTATGGATTTGACTCAGATATGATATTTGATTCTGTTTACAAAAGTCCAGGGTTAGCTGATTAGAACTAGATAACTAAATTAAGCATTCTAGAGAGATGTTATGTACAAGAAGGGGTAACTAAATTAAACATTCTAGAGAGATTTTCTATACGAGAACTCTTCAATCTTCATAAGATAATAAGTAGAAAATCGACTTATTCATTTGAGTTTTCCTCTAATTCTCTAGCATAATTTTAATGACTTTCTAGAGTCCACGACACTCTAGAATAGAGAAGCTAGGAATTGCTCATCTGTTTGACCATTCCCAAAAACTTTTACTTAAAGTCTTTTGAGAAAAGTGTCCTAAAGCTGGATAGTTCTCATTTTAAATTTGACTTGGTCAACTTATAGTATGGTTGACCAAAGTAAATGGAAAAGTCCCTCTTGTAGTTTACATAAGGTTTTAAAACCCATTAGGACAAGGTAGTCCAACAATCGGGTGAAAAAATCAAGTAAATGTTGATTGAAAGTAAACTATAGTACAAACATCCAAGTTTGATGTTTGTGCCAACCAAACTTTTAGTTTTCCAAATCAAATTCAAGTGAATCAAGAGTTCTCAAAGGCTTGTGAGGGATAAGAATCCCACCTTAGGTACTATGTTCATGCACCAGTGATGCCTAAAAATGAAATAGTACTTGGAATCCTTCCATTTCACATCTTTGTGCCTACATTACACATCGAGACACAAGTGAATTGGACAAGGATGTTTTTTTTATCCACCTTGATTATTCATTCACTACTTTGTATTTTGATCAATTTATCAAAGTGCAAAGCTAGATGGTGTTTTGAATTGTTTGGGCAGGGATACCACCACACAGATGAAACATGTTCTTCAAGTTTTAGAACATGAACATGTTCTTCTAGTTTTAGAACATGCAACTCGGGGGTTGCCTATGGTATTTATATAGCTCTATCTTTTAGGACAAAAACATTTTTCCAAGGGGTAAAGAATGCAAGAAAGCGATTCTATGATCTAAGGGTTTGACCAATTCAGACAGATATGAAATCGGATATTGTTTGGTCACCCGTATGTATGATCAAAGATCTTGAGACTCGACTTACATGGCAGGTCTTGTGCTCTTCTAAACAAGTGATAAATTAGCTGAGAGGTTAAGTCTTAAGGGTGTAAAGGAGGAGTTCTTGGGTTCAACCCCCATGGGATACATGGGAGAGTATTTTTCCCCAAGAGATCTAGAGCCTTCTAGAAGCATCCACTTGAGTTAACTCAAGTTAACTAGGACACCTGGCACACATGTAGTTACATGGCCAACACATGGATCATTAGAATCCACCTGCCCAAGAAGGCAATCCCCTAAGAAAGCTATATATAGAGACATATGGTTGGGAGGAGAGTCATCTCTCTACCACATGGTGGTGGTTGTAATTCTCATTCTCTTGCATAGCTCTTGGAGGTACACAAAAGCAAGGAATTTATTTTTCTTTTCTTAGATGCAAAAGAGAAACATGAGGGGAAAAATCTTGTCTTATAGATGTTCTAGGATTTTTTAAGTGATGGGCCCTACTTTTTAACATAAGAAACTCTTTAAAAAATTGAAATAGAAGAAAATTTTTCAAAGTGATCCCACATTAATGTGACTTTTAGAAACCAAAAACGTATAATTGATATCACAACAAAGAAAATAAATAGTTAAAATATTCCCACCAACAAAAAAGTTTGAAAATCTACTAATACAGGTGGAATTTGTACAAAAACTTTATGAATACAAAACAAAAATGGCTTAGTTGTAAAAAAGAAGATTTGTATAGAATGTTTCAATCGTAATAATATCATAAATGATAACAAACTCGGAATTTTGTAATAGAGAAAACCATTATAATGTATATGAACAATAATGATAGAATAAGATATATATATATATATATATATATATATATATATATATATATATGCAATTCAAATCTTTCCTTGTGCTCTCAAATTCAAATTTTAAAATCATGAAGATAATCATATCTTAGGATAAGTAGGTCTAAGTTAGCCATGTTCCAATGTTGATCACCAAAAACTATCTCCATTTCATGTTTGGGTAAATTTACATTAATTTTGAATTCTGATTTTGATTCTGATCCCTACCCTTGTCTCGATTGCAGTTTTAATTTTGGTTTTGATTCGTGTTTCAGTTCTAGTTCTAGAAGTTATGTTTACACCTACATTTACTCCTACGTTTAGATGTATGTTTACACCTACATTTACTTCAAGGCATCAACTAAGGCATAGAATGTAAGCATAATTAAGACATAACTAAGGCATAACTTTGGCATCTTTGGCTTCCCCGGCACCCACTGCTCCCTTGGTGACCGTTGGTAGCCATCGGTTACACCTCAGCCCCTTTTAATTTATGAGTGGCAATAAGGAGTTTTATATTCACCAAGGAGAGAGGATTTGAACCCACAATCTCACTCTCACAGGGGAAGTGTTTTACCCTTACACTATCTCTTTGTGTTGTCACTTTAGTTCTCTTTTCTTATATTTAAAACAACTTGCATCTCTTTCTTACTTTTTCAATTCCCAAGAACCACCCTTCCTTTTACATTTTAATTCAAACAATCTCAAAATTGTTTTTACATATATATCAAGAGGGTTTTTTTCTCTACATATCCATGGATCCTATGAACACCATGGAGGATTGTGATGGGTCATCTCTACCCGAGGTACCACTCGAGCAACAGCTAGAGCTCCTGTGGCATGAGGTTTGCGGTGCCCAAAACGAGATTTGATAACATGATGAAGTACTTCAAAAGATGCAATCTAATGAAGATAACATTGCACGGGTTGTAAAAGTTATTGTCTCTACCCAATCTGATGGCACACATTCCAAGACCGATATTAAAAATTACCAATTTCTATGGTTTGATGGCCGTAAGAATGTCCCTTTAGTTCTTTCATGGTTATCACAATTAGATAATTTCTATTTTCAGGAATCATATGATGAAAGTGAAAAAGTCAAATTTGCTACTAACTCTTTAGTAGGAAAAGCTAAGCTCTAGTGGAATGTTCTACGTTATAGCACACATCATCCAACTACGTAAAAGGCTTTCTAAGATAAGGTGAAGGATTATTTTCTTCCTCCTCAATATCATTTACATGTTCAACGTGCATGGACAACCTTTACATGGACAACCTAAGGATATACTAGAGTGGAAATATGAAGATGGTTTGGAGATGGGAATCCAAGCCAAGATTCACACCTTACAGTTTACAACCCTCAACGAGACTACCTCTTTTGTGTTGGAGTTGGACATTTGCGGAAGCATGTGAACAACACAAGGAAGAAGAAGAAGCTTGGAGCATAACACACAATACTAAATGTATTACCACTAGAATGTACAAAGATAAGTATCCCATTAGGGCAATAGGTGTATATACAAGCTAGGGGAAAAAACATCCTAAAGAGGGAAAAAAGTGCCCCACTGGTCCTAGACTGTTCGCACACATCACTACCTAAATATATCAACAAATCCCCCATGGGAGTGATGCGCTGAACAAGGAGTTGGCACTCATGTACAAGGAAGTGCCAAGCTATGTGGTATCAATCCACAAAAGGAAGTAAGCCCAAAGCTTTGTGGAAAGCTTCAAACTTCTCCCTAGGCCGAGCCTTCGTAAAAAGTTCTGCAATGTTCTCCTGCATGGGCACATATGCCAAGTTGATCTCCTCAGTAGAGAACCTCTCCTTGACAAAATAATAATGCACCTCAATGTGCTTAGTGGGAGCATGGAACACAGGGTTCCTAGCAATTGTTAATGCACTCTGACAGTTAGTGAAGATGGTGGTGGCAAAAGACTGACCAACACCCATATCATCCATAAGGCATTTGAGCCACACACACTCAATAGTCACTATGAAAGTTGCCCTATACTCAGCCCACAACTCAAAGTGGCCATACTAGGCTGCTTCTTGCTCAACCAAGATATACATGAGCTACCAAGTATGAAGCAAAAGCCACTAGTGGACACACGAGTGTCATACCAACCAACCCAATCACTGTCAGGAAAAGCATGCAGATGTGGCGGTAGTGATCCCCCCTTGGGATAAAACAATCCAAGTGGCCAGGTACCACTCAAGTAGCGAAAGATGTCCTTAACCACCTGCCAATGCTTGACACCTGGGCAATGCATTATCCTACTCATCTATGAGATAGAAAACTAAATATCTAGCCGAGTAATGCATAAGTAAATCAAGCAACCAATAGCCTACTGATAGAGAACAACATCAAATTCATCTCCAACATCATGAAGACTCAATCGTAAACCTGTCTCCATAGGAGTGGCAATAGAGTTACAGTCTTCAAGGCCAAAATGCTGCAATAATGTCTCAATATATTTCATTTGAGACAAAGCCATTCCACCATCAACTTGCATAAATTGAATGCGTAGATAGTGATGCAAAAGCCCCAAATCACACATCTCAAATGAGGCATGCAAATCAGCCTTAAAATTAGAAATATGAGTGTCATGAGGACCAGTGAGGAGAATTTTATCAACATACATAACAATGATCAAAAGCACATCATTAGCACGCTTAACATATAAGGTGCTTTCATTTGGACTGTTCTCAAAACCATGTGCAATGAGATAGGCATGTATCTTTTCATACCAAGCATGTGGTGCTTGCTTTAAACCATATAATGCCTTCTTTAACCTACACACCTCCTTTTCATGCGCTTTTTGCACAAAGCCATGGGGCTGAAAAACATACACTTCTTCATGCAAGTCACCATTCAGAAATGTTGCTTTATGTCCAACTGATGTACATTCCAACCATGATGAGCTGCAAGTGCACAAATGCTATGAACAGTAGTCGTTCCACATGTGGGTGCAAATCAAATATCAAAATCAATGCCTCTTTCTTATGCATAACCCTTTGCAACAAGCCTAGACTTACACCTGTCAACTATTCCATCAAGTTTAAACTTTAGCTTGTATACCCACTTAGTGCCAATGACCTTCTTGCCAAGAGGCAAGTCACATAGAGACGAGATATAATTCTTCATGATAGCATCATATTTAGATTGCATTGCAGCCATCCAATGTTTAGAATTTTGTGCTTCATCAAACAAAAGAGGCTCAATATCATCAAAGAGACTAGATGCAGCCATAGCATAACAATCTGATGCAAAGGAGGCATAGAATCTTCCACAAAAACAACATCACGGCTAACTAGAATGCGTTTAGTCTATGGATGATACAGACGATAGCCTTTGCTTTTAGAACTGTACATAAAAAAATACATCTCATTGCTTTATCATCCAATTTTTTGCAATGTTGTTCATGCACTAATGCATATGCCAGACAACCAAAAACATGCAAATGAGCAACAATGGCTTGTGACCATGCCAAGCCTCATATGGAGTGATGGACTGCACCGCTTTAGTGGGACACTTCTTAAGTGCATATGCTGCACACATAACAGCCTCAAGCCACAAACTATGTGGTAAAGCCTGACTCTTGACCATACACCTCATCATCTCCATAAGTGACCTATTCTTCTGTTCAACAACTCCATTCTATTGAGGTGTATATGGCCCTGTACACTGATGTTTTATCCCACGTTTAGCCAAAAATGCATTTCATTAGAAGACTTATATTCCCCCCCTTGATGAGAACTGAGGGTGCCCATTTTACATGCTAACATATTTTTAGCCAAAACCAGAAACTCTTTAAAGCACATAATCACTTCGAACTTTTCTTTCAATGGATATACCCATGCATGCCTAGAAAAACCATCAATGAAATCACGAAGTAAAGATAATTTCCAAAAGAGGGTGTCTGCATAGGACATCTTTTTGGAAAGGAGGAATGCTGCATTTTGCCCAAAATACAGCCTTCACATACATGTTTCCCGGGTGCCTCAAGTTTGGGCAAAGAGGACACAATTTCAGATTTCTACACGCATAGCAAACTAGCAAAATTCAGATGACCAAAGCGTGCATGCCAAAGCTTTGCATCTGACATAGCCTGAGAATCATGTACTACACATGCTGAATCATTCACAGATCTTGCATAGTCTATGAGCTTATACAACCCATGACATAAAATGCCAGAAGCAATAATCACGTCGCCATTTGATAGATCATGAATCGTACACCTCTCATCAAAAGCTTTCACAACCAAGCCAATCTTCGCTAAAGACAAAACCGATAACATATTCATCTTGATCCCTAACACAAATAAAGCATCTAACAAAGTGAAAGAACTACCATCAGGAGTAGTCAGAATGATCTTACAAACTCCCATGACAGGATAAGAGGAGTTTTTGGCACATGTGATAGTATTCCCTCTAGGGGCAGGCTCGAGTGAAGAGAAGAAATTGCGCTGCAAGGTAATATGTTTGGCTGCCCCACTATCAAAGTACCAATCATCTGAGTCTAATGCAGACATGCACTACTCATGAGAAGATGGGTCAAAACTACAAACAGTAGTAAATGCCCATTCTTCATCCTGCACAAGATTAGCAGACTCTATGTTTAGTGTAGAGGCCTCTACAACAACCATTCCGGACTCTTTCTTCTTTGCCTCTTTAGCAGTCAACTTTGGATAGCTCTTAATGACATGATCATTTGCTTTACAATATTTGCAAAACAATTTCTGCTTTTAGTAGAAGCAGAATTCTGATATGAGTTGGGAAGACCATTCAGAACAGTCTGCACAAGTGAATTGTCAGGAAGGACTTCATGTGTACAAATCAATTGTTCCTTCAAATCCTTGATCTTTCTCAGAAAAATGTCCATAGAATCACCTTCATTCATGTGCTCACTCTCCAATTGTTTTTAGAGGTAAGCAGAGGAGCCTCATTCCTAGCCTAGTACAATGTCGTCAGTGTATCCAAAGCATCCTTAGCTATTCTGCAAGAGCGAATGTGAGGAATAATGGCATGTTTGATAAACAAAGCTATCAATGCATGTGCTTGAGCATCTCTGCCATCCTAACAAATTTTCTCTATAGAAGGTGCAATAGAAACAGCAACACAAATAGCAATGTGTAGAACATCACCATCGTGGACACCATCTGCATCAACTTTAGTACCTGTATTTGTAGTACCTATATTCGTAGGTGTAAGAGGAAGTATTTCAACACCCTACATAATATTCCATAGTTCTTTTGCGATCAATACATGGCGCATCATATAATCCCCAACGGATAATTGGTACCATCCAACTTATCCTCAGTAGCCAACATACAGAATACATCACTACTTTCAACCATGGCCACTAACTCAAATACCTTGATGCAAAAAAATGACTATATATAAAAAAAGTTGAACAAAACTACCCAAATGAGTTCTACTAGACCTGTAGCAGAATTTGAGATGCTTATATTGGCAAACCGAAATTGACATATATCTTTGGCAGAAAAAGACAAAATAGCCTGCACAAGCACTAGGATAGTGCGTTCGGAGGCCAAAACGGGCTCCCATCATGATTTCGACATCACAAAGCAAAGCCGTTTTGATCTCCTAATCACCCTGATCATACATACCAAATTTCATGTGATTCTGAGACTGTGACCGGAGGAGTGTCGATGTTGCCTAGATGAACGGGTGACCTACTCTAATACCAATTGTTGGAGTTAGATGTCTACAAAAGAACGTGAACAAAACAAGGAAGAAGAAGAAGCTTGGAGCACAACACAATATATTGAATGTATTACCACTAAAATGTACAAAGATAAGTAGCCCGTTAGGGCAATAGGCATATATAAACCTCCTAAAGAGGGAAAAAAGTGCCCCGACAATCCTAGAGTGTTCACACACATCATTACCTAAATATATCAACATTTTGCCTATGGTGCAGAGAAGGAATTTGAGTCCATAACCAAGTCAATCTATCTAGAATAACCATCTTACTCTAGTTTTCCATGTCCTTCATAATCCAACTACTCAACTACACCTATTGCTTCATTGCAAATTTCAGTGGTGGATGCCCAATAGAAGTGAGCATGTATCACCTACTAGAATTGTGGTAAACCTCGACATACAAGAATGACCTGCCAATTGCAATCTTCACATGAAACCGACTACAGCTCAATTGCATAACATGCAGGCCGTCAACCAAGAAATTCCACCTGTTTGGACACAGGAAACACTGGAGAAGGACTTAAGTACCTTGGTAACGATATCTCTATTCATTCTTTACTTTTCATGCAGGGTACTTTTAAAAAAAATTGGTTAGTATTTTACATGATGATGGTAGTTCACATGATTTCATTTCATAGTTACTAGTACAAGAACTTAAATTAAAAACATTTTCTTCCTTGTATAAAGTGAAAGATGCATTTCAAGGTAGTCTTTATAACATAGCACGAGAAGTCCATGACATTACGATTAGCATAGGCCCATATGTAGACACACAAACATTTTTAATTGTACCTTTGCAATCTTACGATGTTATACTTGGCCCGCCTTTTTATCATCATTATAACACACATATTGACTACCATACACATACTTCAACTTTGAGTTTAAAGGTCAAATCATTACTTTGTCTGTGTAGTATGATTTCCAACCATTTTCATTGACGCATTGTTTTTTTTTTCAATTTCATAAATGATTATACTCATATACTTTCCGATGCACGTAAACCTTTCATGAATACTGATAAGGATTGTTTTATGTCTGAATATCCCTCTAAAATACCACCATCTTGAGGGTCCTTCGACCATAGCATAGACTTAATTCCTAGTAGTTCTCCTCCTCATAAAGCATTGTTTTCAATTTGTCTTTGTAGGAAAGGATACAACTGATGCATTGTTTTGTTTTTCAATTTCATAAATGATTATACTCTTATACTTTCCGATGCATGTAAACCTTTCATGAATACTTATAAGGATTGCTTTATGTCTGATTATCCCTGTAAAATACCACCATCTTGAGGGTCCTTCGACCATAGCATAGACTTAATTCCTAGTAGTTCTCCTCCTCATAAAGCACCTAATTATAGCACGACCCACTACACCAAAAGGAAATAGAAAACCAAGTTAAAGAATTACTTCACAAAGGACTTATAAGGCTTAGTTTCTTCCCATTTGGAGCACCAGTTCTCTTAGTAGAGAAGAAGAATAAAACTTATCAAATGTACATTGATTATAGAGCCATTAACAAGATCGCAACAAACAATAGATACCCTATTCCTCAAGTAGATGATCTCTTAGTTAAATTATGAGGAGCTCGTGTCTTCATTAAAATTGATCTTAAATCGGCTTACCATTAGATACATGCATAGCGATATTTTTAAGACTGCATTTAGAACTCAAACTCGCCATTATGAATTTATGGTAATGCCCTTTGGATTTACCAATTCTCTTGCTACATTTGCATGAATGATGAGCAACATTTTTCTTGATTACCAAGTTTTTGTTCTCGTATTCTTTGATGATATACTTCTTTACAGTAAGAATGATAGTGAGCATGAGAAGCATCTTTAAAGAATTTTTCATTTGCTATGAGAAAACACACTTTATGCTAATCTTGAAAAGATTTGCTTCTTTTAGCATAAGCTAGAATATCTAGGACATATTATTTCAAGTGAAGGTGTGCATGTCAATGCAAAAAAGATTAAAGTTATAGTTGAATGGCCAACACCTCAATCAATCAATGATGTTCATTCTTTTCTTGGGTCAGCTAGTTTTTATAGGAAGTTTGTTTGAAATTTTTCTTATTTAGCATTGCCTCTTACCTTATTACTGAAAAAGAAAATAAAATTTGCATGGGGACTTACCCAACAAAAATCCTTTGGAAAACTCAAACATGCACTTGTTTTCTATTGCTCAAGTTCACATTTCTATACTTCACGATGTTCATGAGCACATGAGGAAAAGTCAAGAATTTTATACATGTAATGTCAATACAAAACGATTAGCCAAGGAATTTAAGGAGAATGATCTTCTATGGTTATGTATTATTAAAAGATGTCTGGAAAATATTTTGTAGCATCCTAAACTTAAACTTGCACCACGCTATTATGGACTGTTTTGCATTATTCAAAATCTTAATGATAATCCATTGAGATTAGATATACCATCTCATTGGAATATACATAACTCTTTTCATATTAGTTTACTTAAACCATTTAAAGACACTTTACCACTCACTCCACTTCTTGCTAATCCTTCTTTAATTGAAGACCAATATGAAATCTTAGTTCCTAAGGAGATAATTGATCATGATGTCACTACTACACATAGTGGTACTCAGTATCATCGATATTTACTTAAGTACAAAAATCACTCTATTGAAGAACGTCAATGGATACATAAAACATCAGTAACACCCCATTATGATCACTTAAATTTTGCATTTCATACACATACAGATTAATGTCACTCCTCCATAAACATTTCCATGCATGTGTTTTTACATTGAACTTGCTTATTTTTGTTTAGTGATGGAACATCTGACTAGCCATCCATGTTTATTTTTATTCTATCAATTCAGTTCAATTGCTTTTTCAACTGAGGGGCATGTTGTGAATTATGGAATGTGTTGAACAAGGAATTGTTGGATGTGTTAATTTTGATATAGCAATTGAATGTTCATGAGGGCATAAAAGGGCAGACACCAATAATCAAATTTATATTTTATATAGTTTGTAAATAAACCCATGTAGAGTATTCTAATTTTAGAAATAGTTAGTGAAATTAGTGGTTAGGATAAGGATCGTTATAGACCATGATCTCTATTAATAAAAGCAAAGGTTCTCCACAAAGAGAGAAAATTTTACTTTCACTCATGTTTTTCAAAGTTGCCTCATTGTAATTGCCATTTTTGACATAATGAGAAATCCTACAAATACATGCACTCTATGGACTCTCGAAATAGAGTGCATGCGGGGAGATTGCACCTGTTGTGGTTCCACATAATAAGATTAAGACTTAGGAAAATCAAAACTCTAAGAATAAACAAATTAGCCTAACTCACACAAGCTAAGAGATGCACCTATCCACCCAACCAAATCCACCCATATATATACCTCTAGGACAAGGGGGGAAAAGTGAGGACATGGATGCTAATCCAAGGCCTTTTATCCTTGGAAATCACATGGAATCACATGGCTCTCACATGAGTCTTAAAAGGATTTCTCTCAAGCTTCTAAGTACAAATCTCAAGGCTTGAGAGACTCCCTAAGGGTTAAAAATGATATCCTTAGGAAATATCAAACCTAAAGGTCAAAACAGTTCAAGGGTTTCAAACCATAGTCTTGGAGACACTTTCCCAAGGGTTTCTCAATAAACTCCAAGGGTTCTCCAAGTAGCTTTGGTCCTTGAAAACCCATGTCTTTAGCCACTTTGACCCAAAGTTATACAACATTCTTCCCCCCGTTAAAATTTTTATCCTCAAAAATGTGTGCAGATATAATACATGAAGTAATTCCCTCGTGCCCCATGATTAGTCTCATCGATCATGGTTTTCTTCTCTCTGATTTGCCTCTCTATGAGATGCGGATTCTATCCCATACTTGATCAGAAAAGAAGGGAATCCATTTGTGGGCTAATCCCTACCCAAATCATTCTAACATTACTTGGCTTTGCACATGAAACACAAAACCAAGGGTAAATTATGGAAAGAATGACAAGGGTGGATTAAAATATATCTGCCTAATTCAATGTTTTGCTATGTGCAAATTGTGCATCCATAGCACAACATATGAAGTAGCTGGATTCTATGACTCTTTTGCTATTTTTCTATATGACTGTATTTACATTCACTACTTTTGTATGGGCCTAGCAAGATCATTGGCTAGTTCAAGGCTTTCACAAGTCTCCTCAAATTGTGGTTGACCAAAACATCTAACTGAGATGTTTATGACTATGCTCGACTTCTTAACCAACATCTATTGTTCCCTTTTTCCAAATATAGGACTACCATGTCCTATTGTACTTTAGAGTCAAAGTAGAATGTAGGAAAGAAGGATTCAATTCTTTGTGAAACCATCCACAAAATGATTTTTACAAGTCTACTTCTTAAAAGCCTTGACTTTTTTGGAGCTATTAGAACCATAAACAATTCCTAAGAGTCTTACTCCAAATTCTTTAAGAGAACTTTTAGATTCTTCATCCAATTATCTTAAAGCAATACTAAATGGATGAATGAATTCTCTTAAACTTAAGTGTCTTCTAAAATTGAAGGGGTTATATACAAAACATCCATCTTTTGATGTTTAATTTGGTTATCCACTCTATCTAATTAAACCTGATCTAGGAATGACTTCGAAGATTCTTTCCAAGTCATCCAAGGTCTCCAAAAGCGAGAAGGAAGAACCAAAACTTGATAACTAATTCAACTTCTAAAACACTTAAAATGATTTGACTAAAATCACATGAGACTCAAAACTTTAAGGATCTAGCTAATGGTTTGAAGCATTTTTTCTATCTTTATGAGATTAAATTTGAATTCTAAAAACGATCCTTTGGGGAAGATTAAACCATCATTCATCTACCAAATTTTAGTGGTATAAAGCATCGGTTTCTTGAGCGACTAAGTTTTGATGATGTTCAACTCTACTCTCAAACTATGATGCTTCAAACATCTTAATTAAGAAGTTGGTCCCTTTCAATCTCTTAAGACTCCTATGGACTAGAATACCAAGTCTATTATAGATCTATTACTTTAGGATATTGATTACCTCGTTTTACTATCAACAAGATGCTTTGGACTAACTTATTCTAACTCCAATTATGTAGATAACTAAGTCATTCCTTTTCATTATCTCTTGATACACCTTTATACTAAAAAGGCATAAATTCGTGTCAAGATATTGACTCACTTAGTTGTATTTGTCAACTAAGTATTTTGTTCTAGACTGACTTAGTCAAACTTACCTTTCTTAAAAGGACCTTTCCAAGTTCTCTCTCCAAAAACCTATGTAGCATTTCTGATAAAGAACTACAAAATCCTTAAAGAGACTATTCTGGTCTTACTCAAAATCTTTATGAAAATCTAGAAACTGATTTCACTTCATGACCTTCAAACTTTCTCAGTTACTTGATATTTGAAGTGCTTCATGGTCATATTCTTGACAATCCTATACGTCATCTTTATCTATGAAGTTTCAGGTTCCATTAGGGTGGAGTTTCACTCCAACTTATGAGCCCAAGTCTAAAAGATACATATCATATCAAGGTTTGATGTCCCATACCATCATTCCTACATGAATATGAATGTAAAGTATAGTGTCTCATACCACCATACTTTATATCCAACACTACTCTCTGGATGATATTTATCTTAAAGTGTAGAAGCTTAATTTAATTGTAGAGTATCCTTTACTCAAATCTTTGAAATCAAGGTCTTACCTCTATGTTTTCATCTTTTTGAGGTTTCTAGGGCTTCCAACACATAATTATTCTTAATTATCCCAATCTTATATTAGAAGCTCTAAACCCTCTGATCGAATAATCATCCATCCTTTATTTCTAATGTTTTGAGTGTACTTCCAAGCATCTTGAATTAAATTCAAGATCTAGTTAGTTATTTATCAACTAACTTGTAGTGATAAGGGTTCATTCTTGTCCTTAGATTCCTTTCTTTGATCGAAGCTTTGTGATAGCTACCCTAGGGTTTTCTCAGGAATCTTTCTGCTGTTTAAGTTCAATCATTTTCAATTGCTTTTGGATTTCTCTCAAAAATCCTTTAAAGGATAAGCGAACACGAGTTTCCCCTTCCAGGACTCAAGTATCGTTGCTGATGGTTGTAGATTACATGTTTGGAAATCAAACTTCTATTTTTTCTTCTTACTTCTACTTGGAGAAGCATAACCTTTTGCATGCTTTATTGGAGCTCGTGGTTTACAAGAACCTTTTTTTTCAATATCTTTTGTGATCTTGATGGGATCCCAATGCTACATTTAGCATGCCATAAAGTTGCTTTTTGAGTAACTCATTGTTTGCCAAACATCTTATATTTTAAAAGATGTTCTTTTATCTCATCATCTGTATTTCAAGTTTATTTTTATGGAATAGTTGTACCAATTCTTGATAAGTTTGGTACTTTCTTCCCCCCTTTGAAGAGTTTTTATCCTCAAAAACTATAAAATCTATGGCTTCATTGAGAACTAGAGAGTCAGTACTATGACTCCTCCCATCAGTGGACTATCCAAGCGTTACACGTGTAGAACATGATATTTCCTAGAAGATGTATTGGAAAGGAGTCCCAGTTTTGGTATCTAGTAAAACATCTTCTAGAGGTACCTTGGCGACCACCTCTGCTAACATAATCATTAACAACTTCTTGATCTTTGGGAATGAATAATCTTGTTCCCAAAAAGTACAAGTTTATTTTCATTCCTTGTTATGAGAGGTAGCTTTAGATTTCAAGGCTATTCAAATCATAAAAGAATTATTGTTTGTGCCTTAAGAATTGCATCTCTTAAAGAAAACTTTACTTGGTTTTCTTCTTGAGGTGCAAATGTCTTGAATGAATGAAGACTTAATTAACTTGGAAATTCTTCCAAGAGGAGGGAGCTTTCAAAGTTTCAGTTTGACTTGAATACTTTTGACCATCGCTATTTGTGAAAGAAAGTTTTGATCATAATTGCTTTCCATCAGTGTTTCTGATGTCATCAATTTAAAGCTTTACATCATGAGACTTTTGAAACCATTCTAGAGTGTCATCCTATTTAGGATATGTCATGAAGAACTCTTTTAAAGCCTTTTTCAATTAACTATCTCGAACTATGTCTTATTCTTAGAGTAATAGTATTGTAGGTTCTATGAAGTAGTGTCAGAGTGTGCCCCCCAAAAAAAATTTCTTGAGATATCATTTGTGTCATTGATGACATTTGATGTATTCATGTGCTTGCTTCTTAAGATATCTCATCAAAAGCTTGTTTTGGAAGCATCTCTAAGTATCTATTATACTTAGAGTGAGCATTGAAAATGCTAGGTTCTCTAATATTCGTGTATACATGATATTTGGATTATGACAAAAGAAATAACTTGCTTCAAAAAATTTCTAAGTTATCAAAAATCTTATATATTTTCATGTATACATTGCTTGAGGCAAAAATTGTACTGAAACATTATTGAGGAACTTAGATGTATTCGGGTATTCTTCAATTCCTCATTGACTTGGTAAGGGAATTTCTTACTTAGGTTTACTTCATTAATGAGACATACTCATTACTTAATGTAGGATTTTACATTAAGCATGGTGTCACTTTAGAAAGGAATCTCTGCATGTATGACTTGCAAAAATTTAGCTAACATAATTTTTTGTGAATAACTTAAATTTCCTTTTTCGTAAAGTTCTTGGTTCTAAGTAAACTCTCTATGGAAGATTGTTCACTTAATTATTTTCATTATGTAAAAAACTAAAAAGTGAATCCTAAAGTTCATGCATATACCCACATGCAAATGCATGTATAACATACGTTGAAGCAAATGCATGTAGTTGAAGCAAACTGATGCTTCTATTATGTTGAGCATTCATGTATTATGCTTATGTGCTTCTTTTTGTACACAAACATGTGCTTTCTTTTCAAGCATCCTTAGGATAATGCATATGCTTTTGTGTCTTTAGAATATTTCAAATGAAAAAGGAGACTTGGTATGTGCACAAAGGAAAGCTTTAAAGCTTAAATTTGTGTATTGACTCTTGTCAAGAGAAAATGGACAAACAATCTTTTTTCAATGACTGGATGCATGTAAGTGATTAAGGTGCTTCAATTCCTTTAAAAATATGCAAAATGTCTCTTCAAAGCTCAAAATACCTTACCTTTGCATGTACACTGAAGACATATAAAAATTGAAGTTCTAAGTCATGCTTCAACTATATAAGCATGCAAAGATAATGGCAACTAAGGCAAAAAGTTAAAAAGTACTTAGATTTTAGATTAACCTTCATCCTTCCTTTGTGTTGGAGAAGAGACAAACATAAAGTTAAAAAGTATTTAGCTTTTAGATTAAGCTTCATCCTTCCTTTTCTTTGGATCAAAAGACCCATTGTCAATCCTTGAGCCTTTCCTTTGAAAGATGATGAAGATTTCTTTCTCGTGCATCTCAATATGCTCCACTCATTCATTACAAAGTTTTGCATTGAAAAAGATAATGAAAACTCTTTGGTCTCTCAAAGAACACATCATATAGTTGTTGGAAAATTTTTCAATCCCATAGTATTGAAAATTCATCTCTCAAAATGGTGGAGGTCATGGGATTTTTTCATATAACACACAAAGAAAGGGCTCCTGATGAGGTCTCTGGCAGCTTTGACGATGGGCTATCGTGTAATCGTGTGTGAAATGAAGCATGAAGCAATAGAGATTGGCCTTCAAATAGTGCTTTTGGAGGCTTTTCACATTTGTAACAGGGTGGGATATGCATGAAACAGGACTCCTGTGTCTTAACACCTATGTGATCAAGATTAGCTACCCATGAGAGGCAAGATTGGCTGCCTCATGGCTCTTAACTTTGCTCACATGAGAAGGAGTGGCTGTTGGTGCTTAATTCTTCATAGGAGCCTCATAAAGAGTGCTCAATTTCCATGTCTTTTGTAGAGAAGGATGCAACATCTCATGCGAGCATAACTCTCTAAATTTCTCTAAATTCAAGGAAAGAAGACTACCAAGCTTACTCAGACATAATTCTCTCGAATCTCTTTGAATTCGAGGGGAAAACGACCATCAACCTTGAAATACCAATGTTGTGGTTCCACACAAAAAGACTAAGACTAAGGAAAATCAAAACCCTAAGAATAAACAAACTAGCCTAACTCAAACAAGGTGAGAGATGCACCTATCTACCAGACCAACTCCACCCATATATATATATATATATATATATATATATATATATATATATATATATATATATATATATATATATATATATATATATATATATATATATATATATATATATGTATATATATATATATATATATATATATATATATATATATATATATATATATATATATATATATATATATATATATATATATATATATATGTGTGTGTGTGTGTGTGTGTGTGTGTGTGTGTGTGTGTGTGTACACCTCTAGGCCAAGGGGAAAAATGTGAGGAGATCTTGCCACGTGTCCACTCTACATGGATGCTAATCCAAGGCCTTCTATCCTTGGGAATCACATGGCTCTCACATGAGTTCTAAAAGGATTTCTCTTAAGCTTGTATATACAATTCTCAAGGCTTGAGAGGCCTCCCTAAGGGTTAAATACCATACCCTTAGGAAATATCAATTCTAAGGGTCAAAACCCTTCAATTGGGAGTAAATAAATCCAAATAGTTCAAGATTTCAAACCATAGTCTTGGAGACACTTTCCCAATGGTTTCTCAATAAACTCCACGGTTTGTCCAAGTGGCTTTGGTCCTTGAAAACCCATATCTTTAGCCGCTTTGACCCATAGTTATACAACAACACCCATACATGTGTTTTGTCTAGTCTCTTCGCATATCTATTTTTTGTTTGTTTTTCAGAACCCATATCCTCTATGCGAGCATGAATTCAAGAAGTTGAGAAAGAGGTACATTTACAAAGAGTAATGTCTCAATGTTTACATGTAGTGCTTTAAAAGTTCCTGTAAGATTATGGGATGGTTGGTCTTCCACTAATGTAGAAGGAAATATGATTGTAACAACGGAAAATATACTCAAATCACTGACTCAAAAATTCAATGCCATGAACCATTCAAAGTAATATGGAAATACTTACAACTGATAACCCCAAAACAGGATGTGTAGGTTAAAGAACCAATATTTTTTAGCTTGATTTACATATCATTCTAAGGAATCTCACTTGTTAGTGACCTAATTCTGCCTTATCCATTGAGAAGCCATAAATGGTCCAACAAAGCCTTCATCTAGCATGTTAGTTGGAATTATCACAAATGGGATAACACATGATTAGCTTCTCCTTATGATTGAGACCTTATAAGTATGCAATAAAACATAAAATCATGAGGTCTAGACATCAATATATTAGTAACTATATCAAATTGCAAGAAAACAAAAGCTTACATATCCGCTATTCCATTTTTTTCTTAAATTTGATGAGATCCACTTAAGAAGTTAACAACTTAATACTTAGAAAAGGCTCTTAAAAGATATAGAATTATATGAAAAATTAAAGTGTGATAGTCACTCGATATACATTTATGTACGTATATGTATATCCATCTATTTATCCATATGCCCATCTATTTGTTTGTTTCTATATCTACTTTTGTATGTATTTTTTTATTTATGTACATATGTGCATATGCATCCAAACACATATATATACACACACATTCATGCATGCGCACATGAAAACAAACATACATAAATATACATACATACACAGATACATACATGTATATGCATGTACATACATACATATAACATACATACAAACATGCATACATACATAAATGCATGCATACATACATACATACATACATACATACATACATACATACATACATACATACATACGTACGTACACACATACGTACGTACATACATACATACATACATACATACATACATACATACATACATATGTACATGCATAGATGCATGCATGCATACATACATACATACATACATACATACATACATACATATGTACATGCATAGATGCATACATTCATACACATATAGATGCATAATCACACATACATACATTTAAACATATATATATGCTTACACACATACATACATTTATACATACATGCATACCTACATACATAGCTACATACATACATACATATATATATATATATACATACATACATACATATATATATATATATATATATATATATATATATATATATATATATATATATATATATATATATATAGATATATATACACACACGTATTTATGTACATGTATACATACACAAATACGTACGTACATACATACATGCATACATACACATATAAATATTTGCATACTTATATATATATATATATATATATATATATATATATATATATATATATATATATATATATATATATATATATATATATATATATGCTTAAATAGACGCATGCTTCTATCTAATAGTTTATTATCACAAACGGATACATAAGAATCTGAAAATGTATTCTGATTGGACATGATGTGTAACGATGGAATGCTTTTTTATTTGAAATGTGGAAATAGTTGTGATAGTACACATGCGATTATGCTTTTATGTCTCTCTTAGTGTATGGAGCGAATTAAATTTATATGAATATTTCAACCACGTCCCTATGATACGGGACGTTAACGATATAAAGAATAAAAAGATCTCGTCATTACATAAATTGACTCAAGACACATAAGTTTGAGTTGATGATATCCATTTAGAAAATGGGACATGGTAAAGAACAACCAAAAAGAGAAAAAGGCTTTTGTGATTTGATGATGAGTGTACAATACAGAATACATTAAAACGAAACGTTGAAGAATGGTGATGATATGAGTTCATGATTGGATGGTAGAGAGCACACGCACCTACAAGGAAGAATTTAGAGGTTGTACAGTGTATGCATAAATTACCCTGCTTTTGATCGCAGGGATCAAGAAGAATCTGTTATCAGTTTCTGCATTAGCCAAGATTGGCTTGGTTGTGAATTTTGTTGATGACAGATGTACAGTTCATGATCTGTCAAATGGTAATGTTATTATTGCTTCTGGCTTTTATGTCGTGAGCTGTATAAGCTCATAGACTATGAAAGATCTGTGAATGATTCGGCATGTGCAGTTCATGATTCGCAGGCTATGTCAGATCCAAAGCTTTGGCATGCACGCTTTGGTCATCTGAATTTTGCTAGTTTGCTACGCCCTGGAGAAATGTGATATGGTGTCTTCTTTGCCCAAGCTTAAGGCACCTGGAAAACATGTATGTGAAGGCTGTATTTTGGGCAAAATGCAGCATTCCTCCTTTCCAAAAGATGGTTCAGTTTGGGCTACACAGAAATTGCAGCTTGTACATAGTGATGTCTATGGTCCTATGGAGACACCTTCTTTTGGAAATTATCTTTACTTCGTGACTTTCATTGATGATTTTTCCAGGCATGCATGGGTATATCCTCTGAAGGCAAAGTCCGAAGTGTTTTTGTGCTTCAAACAGTTTTTGGTTTTGGCTTAAAATCTGTCAGGATGTAAAATCGGCACCCTCTGTTCTGATCGAGGGGGGGAATATATGTCTTCTGACTTTAATGCATTTCTGGCTGAATGTGGGATAAAACACCAGTGTACATTGCCATATACACCTCAATAGAATGGAGTTGCTGAACAGAAGAACAGGTCCACTCATGGAGATGGCGAGGTGTATGGTCAAGAGTCAGGCTTTACCACATAGTTTCTGGCTTGAGGTTGTCATGTGTGCAGCATATGTACTTAACAGGTGTCCCACTAAAGCGCTGCAATCTATGACTCCATATAAGGTTGGCATGATCGCAAGCCATCTGTTGCTCATCTACAGGTTTTTGGTTGTTTGGCATATGCACTAGTGTCTGAACAACATCGTAGAAAAATTGGATGATAAGGCAGTAAAATATAATTTTGTTGGGTACAGTTCTAAAAGTAAAGGCTATCGTTTGAATCATCCACAGACTAAACGCATTCTGGTTAGGCCATGATGTTGTTTTTGTGGAAGATGCTATTTAGCCATTGCTTTCATGTA
>MU262545.1:0-64212 GCA_020310875.1 Ceratopteris richardii | reverse complement strand
GGGTCCTCTCTTTGCACTCTGTTGCTACAAGCCTACTGTAGGAAGTCACTCTTGGTGAGGATACAGAGTGTGGGCTTCCCAGTGGAGGGCTAGTAGCACTATAGTGTGAAGAGTGTGGCTTGGTTTTGTCATTCAGGGTGACTAAGTGGTATTTTCAAGCTCTTTCCCTTAGAGAAAGACTTCATACTTTGTATTGATAAATACGAGTTTGCATCTAGATGTGTTCATTATACAGATTGGATGAATCTCTTGTATTGATGCTGTTTTGTTCTGGATTGACATGTTAGTACACAGCATCAGCTTTTGAAACATTTCCTTTGCCTACGTTGTAATCATCTATTCGAATTAAGGAGTGTTTTAGTCTTCTGCTTTTGTCATTTGTCATTAATCCTCCCCCTGAGTAATTACAGTATTGTGGAATTACTGCTATCCGCCTGCTTAGAGAAATGTTAAAGGGTATATTTCCCTAAGGAGAACCTCCCTTGAGTACTCGAAGTACGTGAAGTGCATGTTGTATGATCCTGCTAAAGTAGATACGGTAAGCTGTCAATTTTGTGGAAAGGATGGCCATGAAGTTAGAGACTGTTACTACCTCAACGGTACACAACAATGAGGTAACTCTCAAGCTTTGGACTCATATTATGCTAGTACTTCAAATGCACCTAGCAGAGAGGAGAATTGACCAATGAAGCCCAGATATAATAGGCCTTTGTTGTGCTACCGTTGTGGTGAGTATGGTCGTATGCAAAATAGGTGTTCCCTTCTAGAAGATGCACCTCCTTGTTAGCATTGTCGAGAGGCTAAGGATCACTACACCAAAGATTGCCCAAGAAGTCGTCCTGCTCCAATCCACATGATTGCAGTCTCTCCACAAGAAGGTATGACCACTCAGTCTTATGCAATTTCATCTTCTTCAATGCCCATGATGACTAGAGCCAGACAAGCGACAACAACCCGTTGAGAGGAACAAGAGGGACTCCAGGATAAAGAGGAGGAAAAGAAGGTTGGGTGAAAGGACCAAGCAAATATTGAAGGAGCTTATGAAAGGATGGCTACTTCACTAAAGGATCAACCAACAAGTCTGCAAAAAGACACACATGAGGTAAACATTGAGCAGATCTTGAAAGGTATTCATCACAAGGTTAGTCTGTACGAACTCATAAAGATGGATTCAAAACTCAGAAGTGACCTATTGACCACAACAGATCGATGGTATACCGAGGTTATTACCGAGGAAAATGAACGCGGCTTTATTTGTCGCGACCGGTGTAAAGGTCGGTGTGTGCATCGGTACCAAAGTGTCCGTATATGCGTCGGTATATATGTCGGTATATGCGTTGGTATATGCATCGGTATATGGGTCGGTATATGCATTGGTATTACTGGCACATATACCGAGGCGTGCGTTGGACATACCGTCACCTGCTGGGTGTACCGACGGTTATTCCGATGACACTACTGGGAGTACTGTCGCATATACCAATGACCATACCTGCAAATTTTTTTTTGGGTAGAGTGTTTTGTCTTTTGATACAGCCACATTACCATGATGTTGCTTAACAAAAGACAATACACTCTGCCCCAAAAAAAACCAAGTACATGTGATGTGTACTCCAATGACAATCGAAATATGATTTCATGAATCAGAGTTTATTGGACACAAAGAGATAATCAAAATGAACTATGAACCATGTACAAAAGAAGTTATATATTTCAATAATGAAGCATGTAAAAGAGTGTGGAAAACCACTGTCATATATGATGCTTTTACAAATGTGGCAAAGCAATGTATTGCCATATGAAAATCAAATACAAATATTGGACTCCCACTGCCATACACATGCAAAGAACATTCCATATCAACAGTCCTGCAACAAAGAACATTAATGGAATGAGATGAATTCACATGAAAATTACAAACAACAAGTAAAAACCAAGTTTATAAATTAATTACCTCATCGCAAATGCTCCCATGAAACTACCACACCGCGTCCTCCAAGTTCTGCAATAGTGTAGTCAACCCATGACTATATCCGTAAGACTCCTTTGTTCATGTTGGAGGACGACCCATTGCCAGCTCCTGAAACAAATATAAAAAGATTAGAGAAACATACATGAGAAAATTAACACAAATAAATTCAATAAATGAAATGGTACTTACAAACTCATGTCGAATCGTGTCATATCTGCCGCTGCCCAAATGTGACGGTCCAATCGTATCTAAATGTGTGGCTGCGGCATTTTGTTGCTTGCAATATCCATCAGGAGTCTGCTGCTGCTTGTCAGGAATCATGTCCCACTCCTCAGCATCTAACCATATAGGCTTTGGTAAGCCTTCTCTGAAAGCATCACGAGCCTCAGATCGTCGATGGGACATGACCTCATGTGCGGTGTGCAGAATCCGCTCTGAACTGACAATAGACTGTCCATCGGCTGGTCGGAACTCCTGGTAAATCGTCTGTGTGATATAATTCTTCTGATCTTTATCCTATTCACTCCATTTCAGCATGATGGAGTGTCCAAACTGGATGGAGCAAAGCTGTCGTATGCGTGCACGCATTGCTTTGCCAGCCGCATCCATCACCGCAGCTCGATCTCGGATACTATACACCTTGGAGTCATCATGGTCATGAGCACCCCAAGGTGTACATGGTGTTCCACGTGGTGTATTGCATGGCGTACCAACATCTGAGGTACTCGTCCTAGGAGTAGAAGCGGGCGACACAACGTCCGTCGCACTCCCTCCACAACAACCGCCTCCTCACCTCTAGACCTACCTGTAGATCCACTCCCTCCACAACAACCGCCTCCTCCGCCTCTAGACCTACCTGTAGATCCACTCCTAGAACCTCTTGCTCCAAAGCGTGACCTTGATCTACGAGATGGGCCAGAACCTGTATCGCGCTGAGGTGTTGAACGCACATGTCTACTAGTAGACCCAATAGGAGATGGCTGCAAAGATGTTCGTGGTGGAGTCACAAAGCTAGGAGACATACCTCCTACGGGAGTAGCACCACCCATAGGAGTGACACTAGGCAGGAGTGAGGCCAGCGGGAGTAAGGCCGCTAGGAGTGAGGCCGCCAGGAGTGAGGCCGCGAGGAGTGCTACCACGAGCGATCCAATACTGTGATGCAGCGTCCATATACGCAGGAGGAACGTGAGAGATGAACTCCAAAAACTGCTCCTTTGTCATTGAATGTGGAGTGACTGGAGGATTGTCTCCCATCGTGCTCTGTAATAGAAGAACTCAAATAATTAGCATGGGATAAGAAAAGTAATATAGAGAATAAACAAAAAAAAAAAAAATTAGAAGATATCCACCGTACTAAAGAACTAATTTTATAAGTGGTTTGTCGTGCATCCTCTGAAAGACAATCTTTAGGGCTACACGGAGCACAAACTCTAAAAAGTTGTGCCAATCATGAGACTTGAGTCCTGCAAGATCGTCGTTTTGTGTGAAAGCAGTCTTTAGACACCTCATGCATCCAGTAGGTGTACAAAACTCTAAAATTGTTTTCCTCACTTGTTGCTCTTCCATCCTGCGAAGCACCCAACGAGCTCTTGGTTACGATATTGTTTTGTTGGGCTTAGTAATTGCCCACAACTCTCGCATACGACCTCGCTCTTCTAAGTCCTTCCTTTGTGCTTTTATTTCTTTCTTTCCGATCAAATTTTCCCAAATAATCTCTCCCACATTCTTAAAAATATGCATCGGATCTACCAAATGATTGATCAGCGATTCACTCCAATAAGGGAGTTCATGAAAAATGGACAACCGTTTCATGCCAGCAATTGGATTTTCTGAATCCCACACTTGTTTCCAATTGCTAGCTTTCATTTGGTGTTGCGCTTGTCAACCAATTTGTCCTTCATGTAAAACATGTCCATCAGGCAAATATCTATGATGTCCTTCATAGACAGTTTTACGTAGTGCTTTGGAATAGCATGCTTCGAGTCGTGGTCCGCATAAAGGACAAGCATGCCCGAAATCGATAAACCTGAACATTCACCATAACCAGGCCAATCATGCATTGTCCACATAAGTATGCCTTGCACTCGCACGTCTCGTCTTCTTATAGGTTGAGACATGTCAGGCATAGTAATCCCATCCCATAAAATGCACAGTTCTTTCACAAAGGTGCAAGATATGCATCCATGTTTTTTACCTTATACTTACCTGGTACAATAAGAGCTAATAATAAATGACCTTTCTTTGTGGCCAACCATGGTGGGATATTATAATTGACCAAACATACAGGTCATGTGCTCCATGAAGAACTGTGTAATCCAAATGGATTCACTCCATCCATAGCTAAGCCTAGACGTATGGACCGAGGCTCACTAGTAAACTCTGGCCACTTACTATCTATGTGCTTCGAAGCATCAGAGTCAGCTGGCACTCACATTACATTATCTGTAGACTTGCTCTTTGTATGCCATGACATTAACTCAGCTATAGATTTGCATCTAAACATGTTCTTAATTCGTGGAATGATAGGAAAGTGGTGAAGAACCTTTGCGGGGATTGCCTCGCCTACAACGTCTTCTCTAAATCTATTTGCTCCACACTTTCGACATACGTGGAGCTGCTCATACTCATTCCGAAAGAGAATACAATCATTCAGACAAGCATGAATTTTAGTAGAATCCATTCCATTGAACTGTAAAAAATTTTTCGCATCTCCAGGTGTTGGAGGCATGTCATTGCCCTCTGGAAAAAATTGATCTTTAAGAAGCCTCCAATAAGCAATTAAAATGATATTAGTAAATGAAGTTATTGTGATACAACAATGAAAGCCAATTTGTTCTCCACTTACCTAAACAATTCAATGACACTAGTATCTGACCATCCATAAATGGATTGCAGATTGAGCATCGTGAGTGAAGCACATAGTACAGATATCTTTGCTCCATTGTAAAGTGGTAAACGAGCTAATCTTTGCATGTTTTCATATTCTTCATCAACTTCAGATCGTGGAATTTTTTGTTGTGTCCAGGAAACTCTTGACACCTTCTTCACCATCATATCTTTGTCCATCTCATAAAATGTTTGAAGCATCTCTTCCATATGTTCATTCCATGTAATATTATTAGTGCTTGCTTGTACATCTAAGTCCTTTTCTTCTCTCATTTTCTCCACGAGAGGTTTACCAGTGCAATGTCGCTTGGGTCCATCTGCTCACCTGGGGGACCATGCGAATGATAGTGTAGGTTTTCCAGTCGACTCCTATCAAAGATCCATACTCTCTAACATGTGTAGTACAAATCCGTCGTTTCTGATAAATTTGATACTTGCACTGTGTGCAAGGACATGCCGTTCTCTCTCAGGATCAAAGAAGCCATCTATTACAATATGGACATTTTTAGAACATTTGTTTTCTTATTAAACCTAAAAATCTATCACTTAAAGACTTTAATCTAACATACTAAACCTAAATACTTAAAAACCTAAAAAAACTTAAAACCCTAATCTATATAGCTATCCTATTTTATTTATATATTCAGATTTTTCTTTATTTATCCCTATTTTATATATATATTTATTTATTTATTCAGATTTTTATCCTCTTAATTGAGTTATATGTATGCCTAAACCCTAAACCCCTAATTTTAAAGATCTAGTCCTAAATTATGTATATTTCTATACACAATGTGCATATACATGTATATATGTATTATATGTGTATGTATATGTGTTGTATATATGTTATGTAGGTGTTAAAACCCTAAAACCCTAATCCAAATGACCTAGACCTAAAACATGTATATATATGTATGCATGTGTATATATATGTGTATATGTATATATATGTGCATATAGATAGGTTTTTAAGTTATCATTTTATATATATATTTATTTATATATTCAGATTTCTTCATTACATAATCCTATTTTATATATTAACTTTATATGTTTAATTATATATATTTAATTAAATTAGTTAAAACACTTGTTCTTTTTATATTTATTAAGTATATAATTATCTTATTTTATATATATATCTATTTATATATTCAGATTTCTTCTTTATGTAATCCTATTTTTATATATTTAATTATATATATTTAATTAAATTATTTAAAACACTAGTTCTTTTTATATTTATTTATGTATGTAATTATCTTTTTTTATATATATTATTTATTTATATATTCAGATTTCTTCCTTACGGAATCCTATTTTTATATATTTAATTATATATATTTAGTTAAATTATTTAAAACACTAGTTCTTTTTATATTATTTATGTATATAATTATCTTATTTTATATATATATTTACTTATATATTCAGATTTTTTCCTTACAGAATCCTATTTTTATATATTTAATTTTATATATTTAATTATATATATTTAAGTAAAACCCTAATCTTAGAATTCTAGATCTAAAATATGTATATTTTTGTATGCATGTGTATCTACATTTATATATGTAATATATGTGTATGTGTATGTGTGTATATATGTATATATGTTATGTAGATGTTAGAACCCTAAAACCCTAATCTTAAAGATTTAGACTTAAATCTGAAATACTAAAACCTAAATAACTAACCACCAATAAAAATCTAAACCCCTAATCCTAAAACCCTAATCAATTTTATATATATATATTTATTTATATATTCAGTTTTTTTTTCTTATTTTTCTCTATATTTTTCTTAATATAAATATAATTTAGTTATATGTATGTCTAAACCCTAAAACCCTAATCTTAAAGATCTAAACCTGAAATATGTATATTTCTGTATACATGTGTATAGTACATGTATATATGTATTATATGTGCATGTGTATGTGTGCATATATGTTATGTAGGTGTTAAAACCCTAAAACCCTAATCTTAAAGATTTAAATCTAAAATATGTATGTTTTTGTATGCATGTGTATCTACATGTATGTATGTATTATATGTATATGTGTGTTTGTGTATATATGTTATCTATGTATTAAAACCCTAAAACCCTAATCAGAAAGACTTAGACTTAAATCTGAAGTACTAAAACCTAAATACTTAAACACCTATAAAAATCTAAACCCCTAATCCTAAAACCCTAATCATATTTCTATATATATATTTATTTATATTCAGATTTTTTTCCTTATTTTTCTCTATTTTTTTTCTTAATATAAATATAATTGAGTGATATGTATGCTTGAACCTACAAAATCTAATCTTAAATATCTAGACCTAAAATATGTATATTTTTGTATACATGTGTATATACATGTATATATCTATATATATTATATGTGTATGTTTATATATGTGTAAATAGAGTAAAAACCCTAATCATATTTTTTGTATATTTGATGTAAAAAAAAAACTTCAAAATGAAATAGTATTATATGTGTGTCTGTATGCATGTGTGTATATATTGTGTGTGTATGTATGCATGTGTAATGTGTGCGTGTGTATTTATGCATGTGTATACATGGTGTGTGTATGTGTATGTGTGTGTATGTAGGCATGCATGTGTGTGCATGTGTGTGTACGTGTGTGTATGTATGCATGCATGTGTGTGTATGTGTGTGTATGTGTATGCATGTGTATACATGGTGTGTGTATGTATACATGCGTGTGTGTATATGGGTGTAGTATGCATGTGTGTATATATGTGTGTTATGTATGCATGTGTACATATGTGTGTGTATGTATGCATGTGCATACATGTGTGTGTATGTGTATGTGTGTGTATGTATGCATGCATGTGTGTGTATGTGTATGTGTGTATATATTGTATGCATGCATGTGTGTAATATATGTGTGTGTATGTATGTGTGTATGCATGTGTGTATGTATGCATGTGTGTATATGTGTATATGTGTGTATGCATGCATGTGTGTTTATGTTGTGTGTGAATGTATTCTGTGTGTATATATGTATGTGTGTATATGTGTGTGTATGTGTATGTATGCATATGTGTATATATGGTGTGTATGTATGTGTGTATGCATGTGTGTGTATGTTTGCATGTGTGTATATGTGTGTATGTGTGTATGCATGCATATGTGTATATGTGTGTATGTATGCATGCATGTGTGTATATGTGTGTGTGTATGTATGTGTGTACATGTGTGTGTGTATGTGTATGTATGCATATGTGTATATATGTGTGTGTATGTATGAGTATGCATGCGTGTGTATGTATGCATGTGTGTATGCATGCATGTGTGTATATGTGTGTGTGTATGTAAGCATGCATGTGTGTATAGGTGTGTGTATGTAAGCATGCATGTGTGTACATGTATGTGTGTATGTATGCATGTGTGTACATGTATGTGTGTATGTATGCATGTGTGTACATGTATGTGTGTATGTATGCATGTGTAAATGTGTAAATGTGGTGTGTATGTGTGTGTGTATGTATGCTCTATTTTCCTATCTCTATCTTCCTTTCTTTCATTATTCTTTATCTCTCACTGTCTCTCTCTTCTCTCTCTCTCTCTCTCTCTCTCTCCTTCTCTCTCTCTCTCTATCTCTCTCTTTCTCTCTCCTTCTCTCTCTATCAATATAGAATAAAACAATCACTTATAAGTATGCCCCTCTTTGGATCGTTGTCGTCAAAGCATAATGTATGTCGTCTATCGTCCAATTCCAAACAATTGACGCCAAAGAACTTTTGCGAAATCAAAGAAAAGAGAAATTATAAAACCTAAAGCATAGAGAAACACAAATGCTAACAGTACACGCAGCACTTACCAAGATGTGAGATCTAAGCCGAGAGAGTGTGTGTGTGTGTAGAGAGAGAGAGATCTATGTGTGTGTGTGCACAAACAATGCAGGTCGCAATTCGGTTCGTGCACGCAAGTTCGACAGAAGACCAACAGTACTCAAACACGCACAAAAATGTGAAGTTTTCCTCTCGGGTTTGCAATATGTTTAAAACTCACCGCCGGTATAGGCATCGGTATGGGCATCGGTATACGCGTCGATAATTCCCAGTAAATTACCGACGCTTATACTGACACCCATACTGATGCCTATATCGACGCATATACCGACGCATATACTAGCAGCTCCGGGCCACACGGATGATCCGTTTAAAACGATCATACGGACGGTCACTTGATCGTCGATATCTCTAAGTGACATTTTCCGAGGCCCATACCGATGCCGACTGTGATCGTCGGTATATGCAGCGGTATGCCCGTCATATGTTGTAGTGATTAAAGATTGTACACTCTGCTTACTTGAGCAAACCATCTAGCATAGATGGTTTCATGGTTGATTTTCCCCCTGCACCCCTGGCAGACTACCAAAGCTCAAGGTTATCTATTCTTATAAAGGATGAAGCTCTCACATGTGTGCTTATAGATGGAGGCTCTGGCATTAATTTGATGCCAAATTCGACAATGAGGAAACTGAATTTGAACCCCACAAGGATGGCACCATTCACAGTTACCCTAGCAGATCAACATCGAGTTGCACCAATTGGCATTATTGAAAAGGTATTGATGATAGTACAGGGTTGTCGATTTTGTTGTTATTGCACTTCCACAGGAGACTTCTTACCCTTTACTCCCGGGGAGGCCTTGGTTGAGGCAAGGAAAAGCTTTGCAAGATTGGGGAAAAAACAGACTCTGGATTTCAACAAGCAGCAATAACCAACTGCAACTACATTTGGAGGAAGGATTCGACTCAGGGAAAACTACTAGGTATATTGTGGACACTCAGGTAATGCCCTCTCTACCCCAAGAAGAAGATACATTATTGAATTGGATGATGGAAAGTACAGAGTGTTGCACGGTGGAAATCAATGAAATAGAGGAAGATGTTGCAGATGAAGGAGTTGCAGGAAAAGGCCATGAAGTTCACAAGGAGTTGAAGAATGAGAGCTTGCAGGAGAACACAAACTCTGAAGGGGCAACAAATATAGAAGTATCAGGGAAGGAAAGTTATGACCAGGAGTGCAGAGAAGATCTTCCTTTCTCTGAAACTCGTCAAGGATGGACCAGGGAACATTGCAGAATATAAGCTAAATTCCACTCCTGCATACAGTGGAGATGATTTCTCAAACAAGACTAGTCCTGAAACACTCGTTCAAGAAGTAAATCTAGGGGATGAAGAGAACCCTCAGGTAGTCCACTTGGCCTCCTGGCTATGCATTATCCCCCTTTATTGCAGAAGGTAACTTGTTTACTTTTTGCTTACAAAAATGTCTTTGCATGGTCCTACAAAGATCTAATAGGAATACCAGAGGAGCTTGGATTACACTGAATACCCTTAGTTGAGGGAGCCACACCTGCAAGAATAGGCCGTATCGACTCAATCCAAAGTATGCAGAGGTGGTCAAATTGGAAATTACAAAACTAGAAGAAGCAGATACAATTATTCCAGTAGAACATTCCAGGTGGCTTTCTTCTGTGTGTACCCAAGAAAAATAGTGGAAAAATAAGAGTCTGCGTTGATTTTCATACCTTAAATAAAGTGAGTATTCAAGACGGATTTCCTCAGCCCTTTTCAGATCAAGTACTTGTGGAAGTAGCCAGTCACACTTTGTATAGCTTCTTGGATGGTTTTAGTGGCTACAATCAGATAGTGATCCAGCCTGATGATAGGGACAAAACAGCCTTTGTGACTCCATGGGGCACCTATGTCTATACCCGCATGGCTTTGGTTTGAAGAATGCACCAGCTTCATTTAATAGAACAATGTATCTTATATTGGGAAAGTGGTTAACAACCTTTCTATGCATTTTCATGGATGATTTTTTAGTATTTTCAGGCACAGATAGAAGAGCAGCAGTTCAAGATTTCCATGATCATTTGGAAAATCTAAAGGAAATCTTTGAGCAATGTCTCAAAACAGGTTTGAAGTTAAATCCTGCTAAAGGTCATTTTTTGGTCACCAAGGGCACTCTTCTTGGTCACATACTATTTGCTGAAGGGATAACGGTTGACCCTGCAAAGTTTACTGCTATTCTTTCCATGCCCATTCCACAAAGCCCAAAGGAAGTGCAAAATTTTTTTGGGCCATGCAGGATACCATAGAAGATTCATACGAATGTATTCAGAAATAGCTAAGCCCTTGTCAAGGCTTACCAGTAAAAAGGTCCCCTTCTCATGGAGTGCTGAAGTTGAGAAAGTATTTTGTGAACTAAAATTGAGGTTATGTATTGCTCCACTTTTAAGTGTTCCTAACTGGTCATTGGAGTTTCATGTGCATAGAGGTGCCAATCTTCATGCTTTTGGTGCAGTTCTAGCTCAACCATCATCACACAAGGTTGATAAACCTATCTCCTATGCCAGTAGACTACTCACCAAGGTAGAAAGGAACTACAGTATGACCGGAAGGGAAGGTTTGGCTATTGTATTTGCTCTTCAAAAGTTTCGACATTATCTTCTCGGGTTATATTTTATAGTCATATCTTACCATCAGCCCTTGAAGTATTTGATAAACAAGCCTAGAGTAGCTCGAAGGGTTTGGAGTTGGTTACTCCTATTTCCAGGACCGCAATGAGCAAGAAGGAAACAGGTATTAATGATGAATTGGTGGATGGTAATCTCTTCTTAGTAGCAACTCAAACCGATTGGTCTGATGGGATCCTCAATTTTCTTACCAGTGGAAAAATTCCAGAACACTTCACACCTATAGAAAAGAGAAGATTTCTCCTTAAAACCAAAGCGTACTCACTCATAAATGGGAATTTATATAGATATTGCCAGGATGATATCATGAGGAAGTGTGTTTATCCAAAGAAGGTAAATCTTTTACTAGAGGCTCCACACAGTGAAGGGCATCTAAAGCGGGAAGAATTGGCTCACAGAATCATCTACAAAGAACTATGGTGGCCTCATATTTACAAGGATGCCATCAAATGACTAAAGAATGCCACATTTGCGAGATTTGTGCTCCTAATCCAACGAGATTGAATTTCCAACCATTAATCATATCTACAGGATGGCTCCCATTTGAACGATGGGGTCTTGATTTCATAGGACCTATTAGTCCTACTGGTCATCCTGGGGGTAAGAAGTATATCTTGATGGCCACATGTTATGCAACAAAATGGATAGAGGCTAAAGCTACTCTGGAATACACGGCTTTAACAGTAGCTAAGTTTTTGTATAAACGTATTTTCTCAAGATTTGATTGCCCACTGGAAATCACTAGTGATAGGGGGACACATTTTGTGAATCAATTGCTCCAATTTATATTTGACAGGTACAAGGTCTTCCATAAAAAATCTTGTGCCTACTACTCAAGGGCAAATGGCCAAGCAGAAAGCTCCAATAAGATTTTGATTGGATTGCTTCGCAAATTATCTTTTGATCATCAAAGCTTCTGGCCACAAGCATTGATCAGTGCAGTTTGGGCCTTCAGAACTACAAAGAGGGGAACCACTTGTGAGAGTCCATTTTGCTTAGTATATGGAAAAGAGGCATTAGCAACATTCGAATTTATCATCAAAAAAGAAATTGGAGCCAAAACCATTGGGATTGAGCCTCCCATTAGGAGACTGGTGGCATTAGAAGAATACAGAGAAGGAGCAATGCAAAAACTTCAGATAACACAAGAAGAGCACAAAAGACTGCACGACAGGTATCTTAGGATCAATGCAGTACAAGAAGGATCCTTGGTTTTGGTGCATCAAATTCCAGTAGTTTCAACCAAATTGGAACCCAAATGGATAGGACCATACAGAGTGATAAAGGTATTACCACATGGAGCAGTGCATGTGGAGGATTTGCAGGGTAAGAGGATACCCCTGGTCAATATCTCGAGGGTGAAGAATTACCTGAATTAAGTCAAATTGGAAGAACTTCATTCATTGTACATATCATTTTTCATTCAGTGTTTGCTGTTTATCTTGTTCTTATTGAAATAAGCAAATAAAAAGGAAAAGTTGCACCGGGACGGTGCAAAGACGTGATGTGGGGGTCTCTATTGTGGCCCCGTCAACCCCTCCTTTCTCTCTCTCTCTCTCTCTCTTTCTCTCTCTCTCTCTCTCTCTCTCTCTCTCTCTCTCTCTCTCTCTCTCTCTCTCTCTCTCTCTCTCCTCTCTCTCTCTCTCTCTCTCTCCCCCTGCAACCCCCACCCTTGCCAGGCCCTCCATCCCCCGCCCCCCCCGCCCCACGCACTCCCCCCCCCCCCCGCAAACCCTGCCCCCAGTGACTCTCACCTGCCCCACTACTCCCTCCATCCCCGGCCTTGCCCCGCACAGTTCCCCCTTGCAACCCCCGCCCCCAGTCACTGTCTCCATGCCCCACGAGTCCCTCTCTCCCCCTCCTCGCGTAGTTCCCCTCCGCAACCCCCACCCCCCAAACCCCACCACTCCCTCTCTCCCCCAGGCGCATAGCCCACAACCCACATTGTCGGACAGATTTCGCTCTCCCCAACCAAATGATGAAGAAACTTCTACATATATGAAGAGGAATTTTATTCATCTAATTGTCCATGGTCTTTCAAACGAGAGACATAAGATGCTTTATTATGCCATATGATTTTTTGGTAGAATCTTAAGGTTATGTGAAGACCATGATATATATTGTTCTTCCATCTTTTGACACATATGTACGCATGTCCGAATTTGTGGAGCATAAATTATATTTATAGCAGCGTTATTTTGGGAGAAGCTCTAATAATAATAGAGTTTTGGTAGCTTAAAAACAAAATAAAAAAGAAATGGACAGTAGGTGAATACGGTGGGCTGCTTTTTACCAAATGACTGAGGTTGCATATAGGAAGGAAGTGTGTTGGCAGACATGCAGAAAAGGAGAGGAGCATGTGCGTGAAAAGGGAGGCATCTTGGAGTTCTGGTGGGGGAAAACAGATAGTTCTGCATGAGATGAGGGTCGTTCATCAACAATTAAAAATGGAGACTACTCCGAAGGATTTTTCTGTTGGATCGATAATTATCTGAACAGAGGAGGCCAACATCCGATCGTTATCTGGCATCTATTGAGAACGCAGGGAAAAAGGGGGAAGCCGCCCAATCTGAGGGGCGACAGCAAAAAGTAAAAATGAGCTGACCCGTCATAGGGGGGAGAAAACTTCTACTGCAGAGATGGAGATTCCGACATGTGCTTAATGCTGATGAACACTTGTTTCATCAGGAACCCAACTATGTACATATCTATGGAATCGGAGAGACTTGAAAATAGTTTTATCTGACGCCTCTGCTCTTAACTTTTGTGATGCGAAGCAATCTTTACCGAGGAGAAAATTGGAGTATTAACGACTGATCTATGTGAGAGTGACCTGATCGTGTTCATAACTGAAGTAAGAGAGCCTTTGGAAGGAGGTCAAGTTCATGTTTATTATGCTATGTTTGTGTTTTCTTCAGGAGCATATGTGGGAACAGTTTGACGGAGTTGAGGACAATCCTTGAATGATTGGCGTAATATCAGAAGGCAACACATCCTGTTGAAGGAAGAAGAGAATAGTCGGGTGACTGCTGTGCGAATGTTTAGGCATCGGAACAATTGATTAGAGAGGAGAAGGATAGCGGAAGTTTAGAGCTCGCATCAGAACAATTGATCTGAGACGAGAGAGGAGCTGCGTACGAAGCTGGTGAAGAAAGGTTCGCTAGGGAACAAAGGAGGAGCACTTCACGTTTTTCCTCGGGGCAGACATGATGTGAGGCAGGGCTGGAGAAGCAATATCTGAAATCCTTATGGTAAGAGATGTTCTGAGCGTACATGAAGGGAGGCGCAGACCATTTTCGAGAGGAAAGGAGACCTATTCAAGCTGACAGTCGCAAGTAGAAAGAAAGAAAGGCACAATCGCTGAGGCAGCGGAATCTTCTCTGGAAAAGTGCATGTATATGAGAGAAGCAGGGAAAACAATTGAAGGAATACCACAATCAGACTTCGAGCTTGAGGAAGCATTTAGGCTTTTTGTTGCGAATGGGGCGCAGTTCATATATTGTGATATCCGATGAAACAACAAAAAAGGAGAAAGATGATTCTTTGCAATTGTTTTTATGATCGTTGCTTCCAACCAAGGTTCGGACAAGGCATTGGAAGTGGTAACTATACTGGATTGTCTGTGCAAATTGCCGCTAATCTTCAGCAAGGTACTGAATATGCACTAAAAAAAAAAGAAACCTTTGAACTCTAGTCTCTGACTCTACACGATGCTGTTGTGTAGTATTGGTAAGTTATGATTCATGAAGTTAATGCACTAAGGAATCCTCTGTCACATACAGACAGTGGAACGCGTGGAGAAAGCAACTTCTCCTAATGAGACTCTGCAGCATTATTGAATCTACAAATCCCTGAAAACAATTTTCCTAATTCTCTTCTACTCGAGAAACTAGAGCGAAAGATGCGCTGATAGGATTAGCAATTATTGGTAGCTTTTATGTCGATTCGGGAGATATACATCAGGCGATATGCGATAAAAGTTTCTTGATTATGTACATATTGCTCCTTTCGAATGTTAGATTTCTATTTTTCAGGATACAGATTAGAGACGTATCATATAGATTTTGATGTATGCTTATTGTTGAAGGCTTCACATGGAAACAATCACGAGAATTTTTTCATTAAAAGCAAATATGTGAGTTTAAATAGTAGAATTGTTTCATACTTTTTGACATATACTTTGAAGAGAATTCATAAACCATGTGGAATTCAGGAATAATAATATTTGTCTGTTATTTTCAAAGTAACTATTGTGAGATGCTTAGAGTTCAAATAAACTTAGTGAAGCTCTAAATCCATTGAATTAAAAGAAGTATGTTTCTAAACTATATTTTTCAATTGAACCCTTACTTATAGCTTTGAGTTTTTCCTGAGCACCTGAGCTTGCTCCAAGCACCCTGTGTGCGCCGTATTTTTGGCGGTTGCCCTGATCCACCGACCGTCGCTTTTGCGCCGACAAATTGGTGAACCCGACGTGAATAAACGGCTTTGCAGCTCAGGTATAAAATTTTAAATTTTGCTTGCATGTGCATACATTATATCCACAGGTTAAAGTGAGAAGCTTCTTCATCCGTGAGAGCAGTGGCTTTGTCTTTGGAACCTTGCACTCTTCTAGGTGTTGAGGGCTGTTTCTTAGGGAACTGAGCACCTCCACGAAGAGTGGCAAGTAGCTATCTTCATCTCACCACCCCTCTCATTGACATTAGAAGCAGGAACGTTTGCACAATCATCTATTAGCAATTGATGTATTAGATTTCGATCCTATTAAAAATTGGATAAATTTTCACACAGTCACTCTTTGAGCCTCTTCTTCGATTCAGATTGCAGGTATTGACCTATCCTCTAAGACTTCTTATTTCTCAAAAATCAATGGATAAAAAGAAAGCAGTTAATTTAAACACACGTAAAAAGAATTCTACTATGGAGGGTTCGATTAAGAATGCAAATTTGGGACTTGAAGCGCAAGTCAAAGATTTAGAGGATAGGATAAACTTATCAAATCAAGAAAAATTTAAAGAAGTATTTCTGTTAATTGACAAGTTAAGTGAATTTTCAAATTCAAATAGTGTGATGTGTGGAATTTTACAAGAAATTGTTAAAACTTTAAAGATCCAAATAGATAATTTGACCAAACAAGTCAATGAACACCCTAAATGCAAGTGTAATGAACATGAAATGCAAAGTTTATCTCCAAAGTGGCCTAATGAAACCCATATGAATGAGTTTAGGAGATCCACCTATAGGGCTATGAATAGGAAAGTATATCCCTTAAGATGCTTTTGGTCTGACCAACTAGGTCATAGGTACGAGGATTGTGTTGCTTATAGTAATGCATGTCAAATTCACTTAGTCATTTCACATGACCTGAAGATTTGTGATTATCAAACACAATTACCTTTGAGATTAAACTTAGGTAGAGGGGGGATGATAGACTATTTTGATCAAAAAAAATTGAGTCCTAAAACCAAACTTCAAAAACAATGGAAACCTAAGATTCATGATGAGAAAAGCAATGTATGTCAATTACATTCTATGAACACCAAAATTATGACTAAATGTGAATGTTTGGATAATGATCAAACCTTTCTTAATCCTAAATCTATGAGTAACATTGATATTCAAACTACATTTAAGGATCAAGATACAATGAATAAGTTTAAGAAAGAAGAAGATGTAAGGATAAAAGATGATGAAAATGAACAATCAATTGATGGAAATAAAGACATACATGAGGTTGAAAGAGAACCTAAAGTCATAGAAAATGACAATAAATGTGACCAAAATAAAAATGATGAAATAATATTACAAACATCTGACGATGTAAATCTTCAAATTCCATTAGCACATGACAAGAATATGGAAAAATGGATACAAGAAGCCATATGGAAGATAGAAATAATACCAAAAACTCATCTAAAGTTAAGAAAAAGGAGAAGAATTTAAGAGAGTAGTTTTATTGTGATGGAATTGTTTATTGAAGTTAAAACTTTTCAAGTTTTGATATTGGTTGCTGCATATATGCCTGTTTTCCTAAAGTTGAGAAACATATACCTAAATTGCTTTGTTTTATGAGATTTTTATGCATGGCAAAGCTAGTTAAAAGCTTATGATAAAGTTTTACATTATGCTTTGATGCACTTATGATTTTATTTCTTTCACAAATAGGAAGAAATCTATTATGATGAACAATTATGAAGAACATTATTATAATGAAATGATGAATATTTTGAACAAAATGATTTTGTTTACAACAAATATGATGGTTATATTATACTATGAACATTATGATTTTTTCTGAAATTTATGAACTTTGTTTCAAAGGTTCAAAAAGCTAATGTGAAATTTATGAATTTATGAAGTTATGAATTTTGTTACCCACTATGACTTCTTATGATGAAATTTGTGACATGATGAAGATAAATATGATAGAATATATGAATTTTTATTTGCAAGATAAATGATAATGAAGATTACTTGTTTTGTAGTTTCTATTTTATGATTGCTTACAATTCCTGGAGATGAATTGATTAAAGCAATTGAAGATTTTATGCCAAAAGTTCTGATGAACTTACAGAGAGCTGAAGATGGAGTCAATAGAGATCAGGTGAAAAAGTTATAAACCTGATTTATGTTTTAATTTCTTATGAAAGTTCATGCATTATCATAATTAGATATGTACATTCTTCAGATAGGTTAAGAAACTTCTTAAAATTATGAAAAGAAGAATTTACACTGAAGTAGGAACGTGCTTGAAGAGAAGATAGGGATTAGAGACCTATGGCTGTCATATGAATAGTTGATGGAACCCTTAACTTGCAACTCCTAGTAGAAGTAGGCTTGTCTTATATAGGTAAGCTTCCTTAAATCTGACCCATTTCACTAAAGAGATCCTAGTTTCCGCTTTAGCTTATCTCTAGATCCTTTGCTCTGATTAGGGGTTAAGCCTTTCCCCTTCATTAAAAAAAAAAGTTGCGAAGAAAAATTGGAAGTAGTACATTAATGGTTGCTGCATATGAAAAGAGAAAAAAATGACAAAGAAGAAAAATTATGATGAAAAAAAAGAAATGAAAGAAAAATCAAATCATTCCAATGAATCAGTTGTGGTCTTGAAATCACTTCTGAATTGAAAAGCGAGCTATATAAGGTGGATGTATGCTAGAGGGAAATTAGTTTTTTGTATCTTAATGGAAAGTGGCTAAGAGATCAGGATAGAGGGCTTATATAACATATGCTTTACTTATGAACAGAGCTAATAGAAGAGTTAGTACGAACACTATTTGAATGACTTCTATAGTTTCTTTCTAAAACCTGTTTTCCAACTCATGCATTGAACGAAAAGGTTGAAATTCAAGCTTACATAATTTTATAAGTTCTCTTTGCTATTTGAAGATGTACTCATGATAGAAGCATTTTTTATAGACTATTTGTATTTGAGTCATGAATAATTTTCAAAAGAATTTGATACTGCTTTCCTATTGATCTGCAGGTTGGCCCATCGAGGGCGATGTGTAGGTTTGGTGGGGGCAGATGTCAGAAGGATTTCCTCACTTTAATTGTCATATGGAAAAATAAAAATATTTTGCTTTAGAGTCGGTTAAATGATATCTCTCTCTCGTATATCTTTTAATGTTTTAATTTAAATTGACTAATTTTTCCTTGAAGTACCTGCAGGCAAAAGATGGACAATATATATTCAGAACTCAGAACAATGGAAAAAGATGTTCGGCTGAACCCTTGAAGTTATCTTTAAATTTATCTTTATTTAAACCCTCTATAGTCTTAATCTTCTTAATTTCATGAATGATTTCACTTATGAGCTATAAAAATGAGTATTATGAAGATAACTTAGTGCGAGTATGCATTTGTGTTTAAGTGTATGCATTAACCTAAGAGTTTAAACATGCAAATGTACCTATGGTTGTTTATTTATGGTGTGGTTAAAATATATTTTAATATGAGTACTTCATATGATTATAGGAACCCTATGGTTAAGAGAGTTACCTTAAATGGTTATTCGAAATATTTACATTAATTAAATAAATTTATTTTACCAATGTTCCTAAACCATGCTAATTATGATAGTTATTTCACTTATATCTTAATTTAAATAAAACCTTATGAATATATCCATGACTCGATATATATATGTATATGTTAATTGTAGGTAATAAATTATTTAATTATTAAGTGTGCTAACTAAAATATGTCAATGTTATTTTAAAATAAACAAAAAAATTAATGTTTCATTTCTATATGGTAGTTATTCTAAATATTAAGCAATAGTTAACTTAATTAATTAGTAATATTTTATAGTTAATGTAGGTTATTTTTATTAATAATAAAAGATAAAGCAAAAGATCATACGTTAGTAAAAGTATTAGTCTACTCTAAGTTAGGTTGAGTTAAATTAGTATGCATGATTTTAACTTACTTAGAGTGTGAGTTAACAAAAACAAGAGTTCGTGCGCACATTTCTATGCATGTTATACATTTGTATGTATATATGAATGGTGAGAATTGTTTTTTTTTGGGGGCTCTCTAATGCTTCGCTGCAGGCGGATGCAGGCAGAAACGCATGAGAGAGAGAGAGAGAGACAGAGAAGGAAGAGGAATCGACAGAGAAGGGAGCAAAGCGCGGTAGATGGTGTGCAAAAGGAGTCGACACTGAAGAGAAGGAGGAGGATCATGGAGCACACACACGAAGAGAGAGATGTATCTTTGATTTGGTTCACTGCATAGTCGGAGATATCGGAGGAGCAATCGCACAATACTGAAGGACTATCTGACATTCTATAGTGCTCTGTAATCTTTCTCGATGAAGCCACAATCCAAGGCAGAGATGGAGTAATCAATCAGAGAGGTAGAGCCAATTCATCGTGCTTCTTCTGGCAAATCACGAGTGATCCGACGTTTTTTGGCGGAAATCATTTCATTTAAACAAACAATTGTCCTTGAGCAAGCTTCTACAATGCTGCCGATGAAGCCCATGATCTAATGCACATGAAGAAGAAGTCTCTTCCTAATGAGTAACTATACAGGCTTCTGATTTCTAATGATACAGTGAACTCTGCCAATCTTCAAACAAGTTCAATGCAAATTATTCAATGACTGATGAGCTTCTGAGATCAGCGAAGGATTTATCTGCACTTAGCGTGAATACTGTCACACGTAATCCTCGAAGCAAGGAAGAAGAGCGCTGGAATTCATACGTCTACTGAGAAGATTGAAAGAACTGAAAAGTGGGATTATAATCAAAGTTCATTCATATTTTGGAAGGAAGTAATCACTTCCTGCAGGGATGGAATCGAGTAGCTAAAGGAGGGCGCAACTCTGAGAGAGACAGAAGATTTTATACCTGTGTAGTGCTTCAATGTTAAATTGGTCAAAGATCATGAGAGATACTGACGATGTGGTGCTCATGCAAATAGGTTAGACTGACAATTGTATGTTCGTACAGATTGCAACGATACAATCGCCTCAAATGAAACATTTTCTTTTGTTATTTCAGAAAACGATCAATCTATTGTTAGTTCATAGTTGGGTGTTTAGTAAATGAAAAACACTTCTCGATAATCAATTTTAAATTACGTTAGGCTGCGATTAATTATGGAAAGTGCATATTTGTTTATTTAAGGTCTGTGGACTCTTTTGATAATGACCTTTTGTGGACAAAAACAATGAATGTTGCCATCGATTGAAGCAATATATAGGATCACTAATATGTATTTGAGCACTGACTTTACTTTTGAGTATTTGTTGCAGTGCATTAGTGAATATAGGTAGAAATTTACTCTTGTACGTGGAAAAAGGTTGTCACAGGAGTTTACTACCTCTGAGCATTATAGTTTATACAATGATATTCACGGAAAAGAGTTTTTGGCAGACACGAACATGTCCATATTGCTTGCTTAGTATTTTTTATATCTATATATATCGAAATATGCAGTAATACTAGAGTCGATAAACGTACGAGATCTCGGATTCAAGTGAAAATAATTCAAGTGAACATAATATGTATTTATGCATATACATGTGAACCCGCTTTAAGAGCAGAGGAGCTTGAAATGAGCGCTAAAATGGTGGAGTGTATAATCTAAAGGAGTTTCGATATAGAAAACACTTCCACTCTATATGGTTTGGGCCATAATTGCATGGATCTATTACGGAATTAATATATATAATAAGAATCGAATCTTCCATTCCTTGCATTATAGATCACTGGAGCCCGACTTTGTATATATCTCTTCTGAGATTTTGCATATGAACCGATTTCGCATGTGTTGAGTTCCACTTGTAACACTTGTAGGAAGTTAGACATCAGTTTTCTTTCAAAGAAAACGACCAAGCATTCGTTTTGTTAGTTACTACATACACATTTCGTATCATGATCTTTTTCTAACATATTACATGAGTATATCAGAGCTAAAGTTTTGACACATACATTTAAATTCCAACTCAACGTGCTGACCCTGGATCGTTACCCGTAATTACATATGAAGCGACAGAAAATCTAATTGGAATGAAGTAATATATTTAGCTTATTCCATATTTCCCACATATCCACAATTGTAACCTAAGTTTTGTTCCCTTCTATTTCCAAGGGACTACAATTGATTCCTTTTATTATAGACGAAAATTGAAATTTATCTTCCATCGAATGGTAATATCCTATCTTTCGAAAATCGTGTGTGTGACTCAATTAACAGATGAATGTTGAAGATAACTATTTGTACATCATTTAACCATCCTCTTGGAGTTTGTTGTTCCCTTCTAGTCCCCATCTCTTTTTGGCACCCTGCTTCATTATTCCTGAGATTGCTCCAAGCACCCTGCGTGCGCCGTATTTTCGACGGTCGCCCTGATCCACCGACCATCGCTTTCGTGCTGACAAATTGGTGAACCCGACATGAATAAACGGCTTTGCAGCTCAGGTATAAAATTTTAAATTTTGCTTGCATGTGCATACATTATATCGACAGGTTAAAGTGAAGAAGCTTCTTCATCCGTGAGAGCAGTGGCTTTGTCTTTGGAACCTTGCACTCTTCTAGGTGTTGAGGGTTGTTTCTTAGGGAGCTGAGCGCCTCCACGAAGAGTGGCAAGTAGCTATCCTCATCTCGCCACCCCTCTCATCGACATTAGAAGCAAGAACGTTTGCACAATCATCTATTAGCAATTGATGTATTAGATTTCGATCCTATTAAAAATTGGATAAATTTTCACATAGTCACTCTTTGAGCCTCTTCTTTGATTCAGATTGCAGGTATTGACCTATCCTGTAAGACTTCTTATTTCTCAAAAATCAATGGGTAAAAAGAAAGCAGTTAATTTAAACACACATAAAAAGAATTCTACTATGGATGGTTCGATTAAGAATGCAAATTTGGGACTTGAAGCGCAAGTCAAAGATTTAGAGGATAAGCTAAACTTATCAAATCAAGCAAAATTTAAAGACGTATTTCTGTTAATTGACAAGTTAAGTGAATTTTCAAATTCAAATAGTGTGATGTGTGGAATTTTACAAGAAATTGTTAAAACTTTAAAGATCCAAATAGATGATTTGACCAAACAAGTCAAAGAACACCCTAAATGCAAGTGTAATGAACATGAAATGCAAAGTTTATGTCCAAAGTGGCCTAATGAAACCCATATGAATGAGTTTAGGAGATCCACCTATAGGGCTATGAATAGGAAAGTATATCCCTTAAGATGCTTTTGGTGTGACCAACTAGGTCATAGGTACGAGGATTGTGTTGCTTATAGTAATGCATGTCAAATTCACTTAGTCATTTCACATGACCTGAAGATTTGTGATTATCAAACACAATTACCTTTGAGATTAAACTTAGGTAGAGGGGGGATGACTATTTTGATCAAACAAAATTGAGTCCTTAAACCAAACTTCAAAAACAATGGAAACCTAAGATTCATGATGAGAAAAGCAATGTATGTCAATTACATTCTATGAACACCAAAATTATGACTAAATGTGAATGTTTGGATAATGATCAAACCTTTCTTAATCCTAAATCTATGAGTAACATTGATATTCAAACTACATTTAAGGATCAAGATACAATGAATAAGCTTAAGAAAGAAGAAGATGTAAGGATAAAAGATGATGAAAATGAACAATCAATTGATGGAAATAAAGACATACATGAGGTTAAAAACAGAACCTAAAGTCATAGAAAATGACAATAAATGTGACCAAAATAAAAATGATGAAATAATAGTGCAAACATCTGGCGATGTAAATCTTCAAATTCCATTAGCACATGACAAGAATATGGAAAAATGGATACAAGAAGCCATATGGAAGATTGAAAATAATACCAAAAACTCATCTAAAGTTAAGAAAACGGAGAAGAATTTAAGAGAGTACTTTTATTGTGATGGAGTTGTTTATTGAAGTTAAAACTTTTCAAGTTTTGATATTGGTTGCTACATATATGCCTGTTTTCCTAAAGTTGAGAAACATATACCTAAATTGCTTTGTTTTATGAGATTTTTATGCATGGAAAAGCTAGTTAAAAGCTTATGATAAAGTTTTACATTATGCTTTGATGCACTTATGATTTTCATTCTTTCACAAATAGGAAGAAATCTATTATGATGAACAATTATGAAGAATATTATTATAATGAAATGATGAATATTTTGAACAAAATGATTTTGTTTACAAAAAATATGATGGTAATATTATACTATGAACATTATGATTTTTTCTGAAATTTATGAACTTTGTTTCAAAGGTTGAAAAAGCTAATGTGAAATTTATGAATTTATGAAGTTATGAATTTTGTTACCCACTATGACTTCTTATGATGAAATTTGTGACATGATGAAGATGAATCTGATAGAATATATGAATTTTTATTTGCAAGATAAATGATAATGAAGATTAATTGTTTTGTAGTTTCTATTTTATGATTGCTTACAAGTCCTGAAGATGAATTGATTAAAGCAATTGAAGATTTTATGCCAAAAGTTTTGATGAACTTAAAGAGAGGTGAAGATGGATTCAATAGACATCCGGTGAAAAAGTTCTAAACCTGATTTATATTTTAATTTCTTATGAAAGTTCATGCATTATCATAATTAGATATGTACATTCTTCAGATAGGTTAAGAAACTTCTTAAAATTATAAAAAGAAGAATTTACACTGAAGTAGGAACGTGCTTGAAGACAAGATAGGGATTATAACTTGCAACTCCTAGTGGAAGTAGGCTTGTCTTATATAGGTAAGCTTCCTTAAATTTGACCCATTTCACTAAAGAGATCCTAGTTCTCGCTTTAGCTTACCTCTAGATCCTTTGCTCTGATTAGGGGTTAAGCCTTTCCCCTTCATAAAAAAAAAAGTTGCGAAGAAAAATTGAAAGCAGTACATTAATGGTTGTTGCATATGAAAAGAAGAAAAAATGACAAAAAGCAAAATTATGATGAAAAAAGAGATGAAAGAAGAATCACATCATTTCAATGAATCAGTTGTGGTCTTGAAATCACTTCTGAATTAAAAAGGCGGCTATATAAGGTGGATGTATGCTAGAGGGGAATTAGTTTTTGTATCTTAATGGCAAGTGGCTAGGAGATGAGGATAGAAGGCTTATATAACATATGCTTTACTTATGAACAGAGTTAACAGAAGAGTAAGTACGAACATTATTTGAATGACTTCTATAGTTTCTTTCTAAAAACTGTTTTCCAACTCATACATTGAATGAAAAGGTTGAAATTCAAACTTACATAATTTTATAAGTGTTCTTTGCTATTAGAAGATGTACTAATAATAGAAGCATTTTTTATAGACTATTTGCATTTGAGTCATGAATAATTTTATCAAAGAATTTGATATTGCATTCTCTCATATGCAGGTTTGGTGCATCCGGAGGAAGCACAGGTTTGGTGGGGGTGAATGTCGGAGAGATTTCGCTCTCCCCAACCAAATGATGAAGAAAGTTCTACATATATGAAGAGCAATTTGATTCATCTAATTGTCCATGGTCTTTCAAACGAGAGACATAAGATGCTTTATTATGCCATATGATTTTTTGGTAGAATCTTAAGGTTATGTGAAGACCATGATATATATTGTTCTTCCATCTTTTGACACATATGTACGCATGTCCAAATTTGTGGAGCAAAAATTATATTTACAGCAGCGTTATTTTGGGAGAAGCTCTAGTAATAATAGAGTTTTGGTAGCTTAAAAACAAAATAAAAAAGAAAAGGACGGTAGGTGAATATGGTGGACTGCTTTTTACCGAATGACTGAGGTTGCACATAGGAAGGAAGTGTGTTGGCAGACATGCAGAAAAGGAGAGGAGCATGTGCGTGAAAAGGGAGGCATCTTAGAGTTCTGGTGGGGGAAAACTGATAGTTCTGCATGAGATGAGGGTCGTTCACCAACAATTAAAAATCGAGACTACTGCGGAGGATTTTTCTGCTGGATCGATAATTTTCTGAAAAGACGAGGCCAACATCTGATCGTTATCTGGCATCTATTGAGAACGTAGGGAAAAAGGGGGAAGCCACCCAATCTGAGGGGCGACAGCAGAAAGTAAAAAACAGCTGATCCGTCATAGGGGGGAGAAAACGTCTACTGCGGAGATGGAGATTCCGACATGTGCTTAATGCTGATGAACGCTTGTTTCATCAGGAACCCAACTCTGTACATATCTATGGAATCAGAGAGACTCGAAAATAGTTTTATCTGAGGCCTCTGCTCTTAACTTTTGCGATGCGAAGCAATCTTTACCCAGGAGAAAATCGAAGTTTTAGCGACTGATCTATGTGACAGTGACCTGATCGTGTTTATAATTGAAGTAAGAGAGCCGCTGGAAGGAGGTCAAGTTCATGTTTATTATGCTATGGTTGTGTTTTCTTCAGGAGCATATGTGGGAACAGTTTGACGGAGTTGAGGACAATCCTTGAATGATTGGCGTAATATCAGAAGGCAACACATCCTGTTGAAGGAAGAAGAGAACAATCGGGTGATTGCTGTGCGAGTGTTTAGGCATGGGAACAATTGATTACAGAGGAGAAGGATAGCGGAAGTTTAGAGCTGGCATCGGAACAATTGATCTGAGAAGAGAGAGGAGCTGCATATGAAGCTGGTGAAGAAAGGTTTGCTAGGGAACAAAGGAGGAGGACTTCACGTTTTTCCTTGGGGCAGACATGATCTGAGGCAGGGTTGGAGAAGCAATATCAGAAATCCTTATGGTAAGAGATGTTCTGAGCGTACATGAAGGGAGGCGCAGACCATTTCCGAGACGAGAGGAGACCTATTCAAGCTGATAGTTGCAAGTAGAAAGAAAGAAAGGCACAATCGCTGAGGCAGCGGAATCTTCTCTGGAAAAGAGCATGTATATGAGAGAAGCAGGGAAAACAAATGAAGGAATACCACAATCAGACTTCGAGCTTGAGGAAGCATTTAGGCTGTTTGATGCGAATGGGGATCAGGTCATATATTGTGATATCCGATGAAACAACAAAAAAGGAGAAAGATGATTCTTTGCAAATTTTTTTATGATCGTTGCTTCGAACCAAGGTCCTGACAAGGCACTGGAAGTGGTAACTATAGTGGATTGTCTACGCAAATTGCCGCTAATCTTCAGCAAGGTACTGAATATGCACTAAAAAAAAAAGAAACCTTTGAACTCTAGTCTCTGACTCTACACGATGCTGCTGTGTAGTATTGGTAAGTTATGATTCGTGAAGTTAATGCACTAAGGAATGCTCTGTCAGTGGAACGCGTGGAGAAAGCAACTTCTCCTAATGAGACTCTACAGCATTATTGAATCTAAAAATCCCTGAAAACAATTTTCCTAATTCTCTTCTTCTCGAGAAACTAGAGCGAAAGATGCGCTGATAGGAGTAGCAATTATTGGTAGCTTTTATGTCGATTCGGGAGATATACATCAGGCGATATGCGATAAAAGTTGCTTGATTATTTACATATTGCTCCTTTCGAATGTTAGATTTCTATTTTTCAGGATACAGATTAGAGACTTATCATATCGATTTTGATGTATGCTTATTGTTGAAGGATTCACATGGAAACAATCACGAGAATTTCTTCTTTAAAAGCAATTATGTGAGTTTAAATAGTAGAACTGTTTATGTGAGTATGTGAGTTTAAAAGCAATTATGTGAGTTTAAATAGAATTGTTTCATACTTTTTGACATATACTTTGAAGAGAATTCATAAACCATGTGGAATTCAAGAATAATAATATTTGTCTATTATTTTCAAAGTAACTATTGTGAGATGCTTAGAGTTCAAATAAACTTAGTGAAGCTCTAAATCAATTGAATTAAAAGAAGTACGTTTCTAAACTATATTTTTCAATTGAACCCTTACTTATAACTTTGAGTTTTTCCTGAGCACCTAAGCTTGCTCCAAGCACCCTGTGTGCGCCGTATTTTTGGCGGCTGCCCTAATCCACTGACCGTCGCTTTCGCGCCGACAATGTGCACCCTCCGTTTCTTCTCTCTCTCTCACTCTCTCTCTCTCTGACACGCAAGAGAGCATGGCGTTAACTGCGTCCAAAGATAGATCTGCAGTGAGGGGCTCGAAGCTTTTGGATCTACCCTCCGACAATCTTCGTGTAGCCTTTTGAGGGTTTTACCTGTTGTCATGGATGCTAACCAAGGTGCAAAAACTTTGGACTATGGGTTTCTATCTAGTGACATTCAATGGGCCGCTGTCATGGCAAATTGTGTACGAGGTTACCATCGGCAGCCCATTCCCAATGTATCGGAGCTCGACTTCGAGGAAGAAGTAGCCGAGATTGATATGGATCCTAAAAGGATGATGCAGCCTGATGATCCGAGCGCCATCCAAGTAGTGATCAAGGATGTCATGACCATTGAATATTTTGTGATCTTGCCTTCTCGGAGAGATGGCTACCTTCCTGCAAACGATCTTGGGTTTGCAAGAGGTCTACACCACGTGAGAAGATTGTCAAAAGTCCAAGAACTAAGTAGATATTTTTCGGCGGCATTCCCACTTCATCTACAGAAGGGGAGCTCGAAGATTTCTTTTCAACGTATGGAAAATAGGGCAAAGGTAGATCATGCATGATCAAGCAAGAGCTTTAGAGGTTTTTTCTTAGTCATATTTGAACAGGAAGACTCTGTGGATGATCTATTCTCTATGGGAGGGCCACTTCTGAAGTCAAGAAACCCACAGTCCACTCCACCCCCACACCCACCCCCACCACCATCTCCACCACCCCCTCCACTAGCTCATCTTCTTCCCCCACAATCCCCACACCCACACCCACCACCATCTCCACCACCCCCTCCACCCCCTCATCTTTTCCCCCACAACCCCCACACCCACCCCCACCACCATCTCCATCAAACCCTCCACCCCCTCATCTTTTCCCCCACAACCCCCACCCCCACCACCATCTCCACCGTCCCCCTCCATCCCCCTCATCTTTTCCCCGACACCCACCCCCACCACCATCTCCAGCACCCCCTCCACCCCCTCATCTTTTTCCCAACAACCCCCACACCCACCCCCACCACCATCTCCAGCACCCCCCCCTCCACCCCCTCATCTTTTTCCCTCGCAACCCCCACACCCACCCCCACCACCATCTCCACCACCCCCTCATCTTTTCCCCCACAACCCCCACACCCACCCCCACCACCATCTCCACCATCCCCCTCCATCCCCCTCATCTTTTCCCCCACACCCACCCCCATCACCATCTCCACCACCCCCTCATCCTTTTCCCCACAGCCACCACACCCACCCCCACCATCATCCCCACCGTCTCCCTCCATCACCCTCATCTTGTCCCCCCACACCCACCCCACCACCATCTCCACCACCCCCTCTTCCCCCTCATCTTTTTCCCCACAACCCCACACCCACCCCCACCACCATCTCCTGATGGAGAGTGTTAACCTCCAAAAGAACAAGCTATCCTTCATGTTAGAACACCTCTATATCAAGAATAAGTTTAAACTCCAACCAATTTTGGAAGACAATCACCAAACTATCAATAAATTAGCTAACTGTGAAGAAAGTCATTTCACAGAAAAATCTGCTGCACATTAATCACTCATTGATTAATCATTTGTGCAAAGTTTCTGATGAAACTTTGTAGGATGTGTTTTCTAGAGTTTGCACACCTCCTCCAAGTTAAAACACTTCAAAAGCTTCAGTAGATTATGAGAAATACTTCAAACAATCTACCTATGTCTGAAATTGCCTTCCTGTAGAGTCAATTTTGACACCTGCAACTTCTAACACATAGTTCTCCCAATATAAAACCCGTTTAAGCAAATGCTTTTAGCAATAGATGGCTTAACTTCCAACTTAAATTTTGACTCCTCATTTGTGTAAAACTTTACACTGTGCACTGAGAACTGATCATTTCTTTGACCATCAAATCTGCGCCTGTTTGAGAAGACACTCAGCACTTTCTCACACATAGATGTTCCTACACAAGATTCTCTCAGCCTGTTTGCAATTGGACTATCAAACTTTAACCATAGATAGATTAACTATAGAACTATATGTGTACAAAAGGGTTTCTGATAAAATCAAACAAAGAAGGAGAACTAGAGGAAAGATCGACGCACAACTCTCTGAATATTCTTTCTATTCAACTCTTCATACATCTGATGGATGATACATCCAATACACATCATCTCTTCATCTATGCTTCATCTCACTCATCTAAAATGACCATCTACATGTATCTATATATAGATATGAGTATTGATTCATCATTACTTCAAGTATATTGAAGTATTTACACAGCTAATGTACATATGTTTTAAAGAATTTTTACTATCTGAATCTTCTCTTTACTCCATGAAGTTGGACTTCAATCTCTACTTCATTTCTTCACTTCTAGGCTTTATATAATCACCAATTCTGGATTTTCCTGCTCCAACAGCTCCCCTCAATCATCAATTGTGATTACCTGCATCTTTATTCCTGCCATATCTTTAAACCTCTACAACTTTGGTCCATCCAAGCTTTTTGTCATCATATCTGCAAGTTGATCTTTTGTAGGAGTATGCATAACTTCTATTTCTTTATCAAAAACCTTCTCTCTTAAAAAATGATATTGAATCTCAATATGTTTAGTTCTAGCATGGAACACAGGATTTGCTGCCAAATATAAAGAGCTCATATTGTCTCCACAAACGATAGGAGTACTTTGAACAATATCAAAACTCTTCATAAGATCCTTTAACCATATTGCTTCCTTTGTAGCTTCTACCATACCTTTGTATTCTGCTTCTATAGATGACAAAGGAACTGTATGTTACTTCTTAGAGCATCATGAAATTAACTTATCTCCCACATAACACAAGTATCAGTGTGTTGATCTTCTATCATCAGAATTACCTACCCAATTTGCATCACTATATATTTTGACTCTTATATCTGAAGTAAATCCATAGTACAATCCTTCTTTAAATGTGCCCTTGATGTACCTAAGTACTGTTTGTCCTGCAATCCAATGTTCCTTTCTAGGACAATGAATGAATTGAGATAGAACTCTAACTGCATATGATAAGTTAGGTCTTCTTAATGTAGCATAAATCAAGCTACCCACCAAACTCTGATAGAGCTTCATATCTTTGAATTCCTCTCCTCCATATCTAGTCAATCTATGATTCACTTCCATTGGAGTTATTGCTATCCTGCAATCTTCCATTTTAAATTTGGTTAGCAAATTTTTCAAATACCTTTCTTGAGTTACATATACTCCATGCTGAGTATATGAAATCTCCATTCCCAAAAAGAATGACAAATTTCCCAAATCACTGATTTTGAATTCTTTCTCCATCTACTTCTTAATCATGTGTATACCTTTGTCATTTGTCTTCTAACAAGCTACTATCTGCCTTTGAAGCTTGAAATCAAGGTTCCTTCAAGAACTTTACAAGCCTATAATTCCATGCCTTTGGGGCCTGCTTCAAGCCATACAAAACTCTCTTGAGCACACACACATGATCTGCATACACTTGATCTTTGAAAACATCTGTTTATTCCATGTGTACTTCATCAGAAATAAAACCATTCAAAAATGCATTCTTCACATCTAATTGAGATAATTTCCAACCTTTGCAAGCAGCAATTAATGCTATGAGAGTCCTTATGGTTGTCATTTTTGCAACAGGACTATAAGTTTCATCATAGTCCACACCATATGTCTGTGCATATCCCTTTACAACAAGCCTAGCTTTGTACCTAGATATACTTCCATCTGCAACTCTTTTTGTTTTGTAGACCCATTTACATCCAATGATCTTCTGACTATTTGGTTTAGGAACCAGATCCCAAGTCTTATTTTCCATCAATGCATCATATTCCTCGTGCATAGCCTTTTCCCAATTCTTCTTTCCTTTGGCTTCATCATATGTGGATGCATCTTCATCTGCTTTTAACATGTAAGCATAATCTTTAGTAGTCAAGAATGAAGTATCATAGCTATACCTTGTAGGCTGCCATTTGTGCCTAGATGACCTTCTGACTTCTCCACTTCTTGAATTTTTTGGTTCATCACATTCTGGATCAAACCTTGGCACTTCTTCAACTTCAACCTGTACTTCATTGTTCTCATCTTCATCAAATATCTGAACCTTTGATTTACCTTTCTTTTGATTCACAACTTCTTCAACATCTGCATGAACATTAAGTGTACCTGCACACCAAGTACCTTGCTCATCAAATGTAACATCCTTAGACAAAAGGAATTGCTTTGTGGATGGACTCCACAACCTATAACCCATCTGCTTGTCATCATACCAATGAATACATACTTCTCTACTTTAGGTTCCAATTTATGCCTCAATTGTGATGGCACATATGCATATGCCAAGCATCCAAATATTTTACAATGATCCAAGGTAGGTCTCTTACCCCACCAAGCTTCATATGGTGTCATAGCCTGCAAGGCTTTACATGGTAACCTATTGACCAAATATGTGGCTGTGTTCACAGCCTCAGCGCACAAATAATTAGGGTAATTTTTCTCCTTCATCATTGACCTTGCAAACTCAACAAGAGTTCTATTTCTTTTTAATGCTACCCCATTTTGTTGAGGAGAGTACCTGCAAGTAACCTCTCTCTTAATACCTGCATTCCACAAATAATCAGTGAACTCATTAGGGAAATACTCTCCCCCTCCATCTGATCTTAGTCTCTTCAACTTTTGACCTGTAATTCTTTCTGCATATACATGATAGTGTTTAAATGTATTAAACACTTCTGACTTATCTTTGATCACATAGATTGTAATCCATTTGGTAGCATCATCAACATATATGACATAATATCTTGAACGATTTATATTGAAGTCCTTTGAAGGATCCCACACATCTGTATATACCAATTCAAGTCTTTCTGAATACATGAAACCATGCTTATTATATGATTGCTTATGAGCCTTACCTAACTGACACGCTTCACATCTGTATGTCATGTGTTGACCTGCAACATTAGGCAATCCAAGCACTGAACCATTGTTAAACATTTATTTGATACCTCTTTCATTAAAATGTCCAAGTCTTTTATGCCAAAGATCCAATTCACACACCTTTTGCTCTCCATATGTAAACATAGCATGTCCAACATTACCTTGTATCTTTAATGTGAAGAGCCTTCCTTCATTCTTTCCTGTAACAATCTGTTTATACCTTTGAGTAGGGTCTTCAACATAAACTCCATCATTAGTGAACCTTACCTCATATCATTTTTCCACAATTTGTGCTACACTGATCAAGTTCTTTGGAATTGTAGGAACATATAGAACCTTACTCAAGATAGTACTTCCATCTTTGGCCTTAACTAAACCAATTGACTTTACTTTGTGCTTTGTATTGTCACCTCTTTGAACTATATGATTGATTGCCTTATGATCTAAATCAGTCATCAAAGCAATATTTCCACTCAAATGATTGCTACATCGTGAGTCAATATAAAATACTCTCATGTGTTCATGTGAGGCTTCACATATTGCATTCATAATAAGAGTTGAATCTTCTTTCTGATCTGATGCATAATTGTAGTAGGTGTTATTATAGGATTGATTTTGGAAGTTTCTTCCTCGACCTCTTCCAAAAGAATTCCTACCACCTCTACTTCTGAAGTTTCCTCTCTGATATCTACCACCTCTTCCTCTTTCATTAAAATTTTGATTAAAATTACCATTGCTTTGATTATTATGCCAACAATCATGATATAGATGATTGATCTTACCACATATCCAACAAGCTCTGACCTTATCTTTGTTATATCTACCTCTTCCTCTACTTTTGCCACTTCCTCTTCCTCTTAGGAAGTTTTCTTGACTTGGAGTACCTTCATCTTCATCTGATTGTTGCTTTCCCTTGCTAACTTTCTTATTGTCTTTAGAATGCATTGCATGACCTACACTCTTATCAACATCTCCTTTGATATCATTCTCAAAAGTTAGCATATTTCCTAACACTTGATTCAAATCCGGAGTGAAATGATCTAATGAAAGTTCTGCAGACAAAATAAATGGCTTCCACTTCTCATCTCCTCTTAGTCCTGTGAGAATTTGTCTTACCAATTTATCTTCTTCAATATCTTCATCAACTGCACCTAAAGAATCAACAATGTCTTTCATCTTTTTCACATAATCAGATATTGATTGTGAAGCCTTCTTCTTGAAGGTAGTAAACTCTGCCCATAATGAAGCTTTCCTTGATTTGGTTGTATTCAGGAAATGCTCTTCAAAAGCATTCCAAATGTCACTTGCACTTTCAAGTCCTCTGATATGAGGAAGCAAATAATCATTCACTGCCATGTAGATTATGCCGCTTGCTTGAGCATCCTTCTTCATCTAAACCTTTATATCTGCAAGCTCCTCCCTAGTTGGAACACTAGGATCTTTGAACTCTGGCTTTTCTTCCTCTCTTGTGATGTATCCCATCAGATCTTTGCTCATAAGATGAGCTTCCATTCTCATAGACCAAGCTGGATAGTTCTCTCTATCGAACTTCTCAACTTGGAGACTATCTCCCATCCTTTCTTCACCTCTACTATGAAATCTTTAATCCTTATAAGGAATGAATGTACCTTAGCTTCAAATATTGCTCTTTATGATCCTTTGATAGCCTATATGTGTCTTCCTTCTGTCTTTCTTCCACACTTTATCCTTTTGAACCTTCAATGTGTAAAGTTTGTATATCTGCAGCAGTCGGGGTCTTCCTTTTCTCAGGTTTGATACTTCCTGCTCTGATACCACTGATGGAGAGTGTTAATCTCCAATAGAACAAGCTATCCTTGATGTTAGAACACCTCTATCAAGAATAACTTTAAAATCCACCCAATTTTGGAAGACAATCACCAAACTATCAACAAATTAGCTAACTGTGAAGAAAGTCATTTAACAGAAAAATCTGCTGCACATTAATCACTCATTGATTAATCATTTGTGTCAAGTTTTTGATGAAACTTTGTAGGATATGTCACCTAGAGATTGCACACCTCCTCCAAGTTAAAACACTTTAAAAGCTTCAGTAGATTATGAGAAATACTTCAAACAATCTACCTATGTCTGAAACTGCCTTCCCGTAGAGTTGATTTTGACACCTGCAACGTCTAACACATAGTTCTCCCAATCTAAAACCCGTTTAAGAAAATGCTTTTAGGCATAGATGGCTTACCTTCCAACTTAAATTTTGACTCCTCATTTGTCTAAAACTTTACACTGTGCATTGAGAACTGATCATTTCTTTGACCATCCAATCTATGCATGTTTGAGAGACACTCAGCACTTTCTCACACATAGATGTTCCTACACAAAATTCTCTCAGCCTGTTTGCAATTGGACTCTCAAACTTTAACCATAGATAGATTAACTATGGACTTCGATCCGTACAAAAGGATTTCTGATAAAATCAAACACAGAAGGAGAACTAGAGGAAAGATCGACAGGCAATTCTCTAAATATTCTTTCTATTCAACTCTCCATAGATCTGATGGATAATACATCCAATACACATCATCTCTTCATCTATGCTTCATCTCACTCATATAATACAACCATCTATAGGTATCTATATATAAATATGAGTATTGATTCATCATTACTTCAAGTATATTGAAGTATTTACACATCTAATGTACGTATGTTTTAAAGAACTTTTACTATCTGAACCTTCTCTTTACTCCATGAAGGTGGACTTCAATCTCTACTTCATTTCTTCACTTCTAGGCTTTATATAATCACCAATTGTTGATTGTCCTGCTCCAACATCTCTACCATCCCCCTCCATCCCCCTCATCTTTTTCCCCACAAGCCCCACCACCATCTCCACCGTCCCCCTCCATCCCCCTCATCTTTTCCACCACAACCCCCACAGCCACCCCCACCACCATTTCCACCACCCCCTCTCCACCCTCATCTTTTTCCCCATAACCCCCACACCCACCCCCACCACCATCTCCACCACCCCCTCCACCCCCTCATATTTTCCCCCACAACCCCCACACCCACCCCCACCACTATCTCCACCACCCCCTCCACCCCCTCATCTTTTCCCCCACAACCCCCACACCCACCCCCACCACCATCTCCACCACCCCCTCATCTTTTCCCCCACAACCCCCACACCCACCAGCATCTCCACCACCTCCACTCCCATCCTCTCTCCATGCCCATGCTTGATATATTTTAGATAACTATCACAAGAGAATTCAATTGGCTCCTCGTGTCAGATATCCAAAGACATAAATTAGCTCCTTGATCATGCCTTTTATATTGAACATGCTTCGGCAAAAGTTCTTGATGTTGATATGTTGGTGCTTTTCGAGTATGAAGAAGATGACTCTTCCAAAGAAGGAATCCATTGGGCTCTTAGATTGGTGGAGCTAGACCCGCCATCCCACCATCCCTCCATCCACCCACCATCCCTCACACTCAATGGGTCATTCCAATATCACGGGCGGCATAAAATGAGGATCTCAGCTTGCATGCAAAAGTGAACAGTAAAATTGTAAGAGGTAAAACTGAAAGTGGAGAAATGACTCTTGCCGCCAACCATTCATGATGTCTCTCTATTTTTGAGGATCCAATTCAAATCTAGTGGCATATTTGATCTACCCCTCCAATTTGGGCAATCAATCGGCGCTTGATCAGTTGACGTGAGGAATCGTCAAGGCCCTCTTGGCCTACTCGACCCTATAAAAAAAATGGACTTGTGTTCATTTGAGACACATATATATATGTACGTACAGGGGTACTCTCTTTGCACTCTGTGGCTACAAGCCTACTATAGGAAGTCACTCTGTGGTGAGGACACAGAGTGTGGGCTTCCCAGTGGAGGGCTAATACCACTATAGTGTGAAGAGAGTGGCTTGGTTTTGTCATTCAAGGTGAGTCAGTGGTATTTTCAAGCTCTTTCCCTTAGAGCAAGACTTCATACTTTGTATTGATCAGTACCAGTTTGCATCTAGATGTGTTCATTATACGGATTGGATGAATCTCTTGTATTGATGTTGTTTTGTTCTGTATTGACATGTTAGTACAGAGCATCAGCTTTTGGAACATTTCCTTTGCCTACGTTGTAATTATCTATTCGAACTAAGGAGTGGTTTAGTCTTCTGCTTTTGTTATTTGACATTAATCCTCCCACTGATTAATTACAATATTGTGCAATTACTGTTATTCGCATGCTCATAGAAATGTTAAAGGGTATATTTCCCTAAGGAGAACCTCCCTTGAGTAGTCGAAGTACTGGAAGTGCATGTTGTATGCTCTTGCTAAAGTAGATCCCCAGTATCTCCTCTACACTCTACATGACCCCAGTTGACCCATGTAGGAGGGAAAAAATTCCCCTTGCGAAGGACTGTAGACCATGAAATGCTTTGATAGGTAGCCTGACACGAAGTAGCGACTTGCAAAGGAAAGTTACTCAGGTGGGCCAGCACTCATCTTAGAGTAACCTCTTTTGAACTTGCCCCCCCACTAGTTGGCCTTTGAAATTTGTCTAACTTGGAAACGTGAACCTCCTACTATGGTGTTGTTTTCCTTCTTGGTGCCCTAAGTGAGGTTGGCGAGGGTGATTGAAGAGGTAGATGTGTATAGCCCAACTTGGGAAGTAGGGTGGAGTACAATATTTGGTCACCAATTTTGAGGAGGCAAATGTAGGAGGAGATTGCGTTGCCCACTTTTGAGGAGGTAAGTGGGGGAGGAGATTAGGTCACCTTGTAGTTGAGGTAACCAACATGGAGGGGAACCAATCTTGGAGTTGTGGAGTTACAAGGTTGGCCAATTCTTGTGTAGGGCATCTAGGTGTGACCACATAACGTGGTGCTATCTTCTCATAGGGCATGTGCAGATGCAACCTAGGGAAATCATTCATGGTCAAGGGATCATGGCTAGGGATGACTCACACACGTGGATCAACCAATGCCTTTCCATATGGCAAGGGTGATCTCACTTCTAGCACCTCCATAGTGCTACAAAGCTATAGTCACTTAAGCTAAGTTGAAATCTATAATCGATATTCTCTTTCTCACATAATCATAGTGCATTGTTTGAACATGGAGCACTTGGTTCTCCAAAATTGATTTTCTGATATGATTATCAACAAATAAGGTGGTGACAGATTGAATGAGGAATGCGACACATACATGAAAATGTAGTTTTGAAAGTTGCTCAATATATAATCTCACAAATAGAAGTGGCCAAAGTAGAAAGCTTCTTACTTGAACATTATATGCATGAGCTACCAAGCATAAAACAACTACCACTCAATACACATGAGTGCCATAGGAGTGATTCAATCTTAGTGTAAGAAAGCATGCCAATATCATGATACCCACCCAAAGACACCAAACAAATTTCAAATTTTGTGCTTAATAATTATGAATGGTTATGTTTGTGAAGAGATGGATAGGTATGTGCTTGAAGATGAAGAGGTGTTGCAAAATCCTTGATCTACACCAGCCAAATGAACTCCAGGAGTATATGGTGGGCCCTTTTAGCTTTCCAATGGATGTATTAGACACCCTATGTACCTTGGAAGATCACTCTCAAAAAGATAGATCAAAACAGATAAGTTGGAGTTAGCTCAGAGGTGAAAACTTGCTATTCTTGGTTCATACACCTGTCCAGTGTTTTACATAATTCTCTGAGCACAGCAGCAATTAGCTTAATTCCTCTTGGGGAAGTCTAGTTAGCTTAAAGAGCTAACTTTAAAGAGTAATCTCATCAAAAATAACAAAGCACACACTGAGAATGAGTTTTAACAAGTGATGACATCATCCCGATTTTCACGGGCTGCTACAGAAATAGACCAGTGAGCAGAAAAATCACCATAACTCAAAATGTAGAAATCCAATGATTATGAAAATTTGTATGGTTATACTAGACCGTAAGCTGAATCCAACACGCTTTAAATCACTGAATTTGAATACGTAACCACTGAGAAACACCTCTGACAAGATGAGTGAAAAAGTTGGGTACGTGACAGAGAGGTGAAGATGAACAGACCCTGTTGACTTCAAATGAACATAACTGAAGATTGCAAGATCCAAATGACATGAAAATTTATGAGCATATAGTAGACGAATGGAGCTAACTTTACCAAGTCAAATCACTGAAAATGATGCACCATGCTCAGAGAAAACATCTCTGGAAGTTGACTGAGAAAACTGAGAGTAATGGCAGTGAGTAGTACACTTCACAAGAACATGGAAAGATGAACTCAAATAATCATGAAAATGAAAGTATATTGCTTGTACAATACAATGACTTACTGATACATATGTGTGCCTTGTAATCACACCTTGATATGGCATAAAGCTCAGCTCTTGGAGGTCTTCACATAGGTCTCTCTAACCACGACTAAAACTACCATCTATTTATAGTTGAGTTTGGGAGGCTAACTTCCCTCAATCACTCTCCAATCAATCAATGATTGATTTGATTCTCTACCTACCACAAATCATGAATTCGTGGCTCCTCTTTCCATTCTTGATCAAGTGGACTCAACCACTTAAGATTCTCTTACTTTTACATTAAGTAAACTCTTCAAAAGTTACAAGAGGTAGTTCACAAGTGAACTTTACATAGTCTTTTTTTTAAAGCTTCTTCTAAGACTTTGTGAGACTCAAGCCAATACTTAGGCTTGTCATAGACTTGCTCCAACAGCTCCCCCTCAAGCCAAGTATGCTTGAGGTCTTCAATCTTCCAAGATTACCTGCAAACCAATCATAGCCTTGAATTTGCAAATCTTTGTACCATCCAATGCTTTGGTTAGAATATCTGCACATTGTTGATGAGTGGACACATATGATATTTGAATCTCTTTGCTTAGAACCTTCTCTCGTACATAGTGATAATGAACTTCAATATGTTTAGTCCTTGCATGAAAAATAGGATTAGCAGCCAAGTGAATAGAACTCATATTGTCACCAAAAATAGTTGGAGTTCCAAACTCCAATCCAAGATCTTTGAATAATGTCTTCATCCACATAGCTTCTTGTGTAGCTATGGCAAGACCTCTATATTCAGCTTCAGTAGAAGAGAGAGCAACTGTGGGTTGCTTCTTGGATGACCATGAAATAAGCTTTGAACCTGCAAAGGTAAGATAACCTGAAGTGCTCCTTCTATCTTCCTTGGAGCCAGCCCAATCTGCATCAAAAAATAGCTTCAAACCTAAATCAGATACATAAGGATAATAAAGTCCTTCATTTATGGTTCCTTTGAGATACTTGAGAATCCTTTTGGCAGCATCCATATGTGGTTTCCTTGGTGTGTGCATAAATTGTCTTAGCACACTCACACTGTAACATATATCTACTCTTGTCAATGTGGCATAGTTGAGACTACCCACTAGACTTTGATATGATGTGATGTCCTCTATGAGTTCACCTTCATGTGAGCTCAATTTGTGATTGACCTCCATTGGAGTACCTGCAATCTTACAATCTTGCATCTTGAATTTTGCCAACATGTCCTTAATGTACTTCCTTTGAGTGAGAAACAAACCATGATCTTTGTAGACAACTTCCAAACCTAGGAAGTAGGTAAGTGAACCCAAATCACTTATCTTGAACTCTTCTCTCATCTGATCTTTGATCTTCTTCATACCATCTGCATCATTTCCTGTCAATATAATGTCATCTACATATACACATAGATAGATGACCTCAGAATTACTCTTTTTAATAAAGAGTGAAGGATCTGCCTTGCTTGGTTGAAAGCCTTTGTCCTGCAAGAATGAAACAAGCCTGAAATTCCAAGCTCTTGGAGCTTGCTTGAGACCATACAATGCTTTGTTAAGTTTACACACATAATCAAGATAAACTTGATTCTCAAAACCAGGTGGTTGTGCCATATATACCTCTTCTGTTATCCAACCATTCAAAAATGCATTCTTTACATCTAGTTGAAGTATCTTCCAATTCTTGGAAGAGGCAATACTAAGCAAAACCCTAATAGTAGGCATCTTTGCCACAGGAGAGAAGGTCTCCTCATAATCAATTCCCTGAGTTTGTGCAAAGCCTTTTGCTACAAGCCTTGCCTTATACCTGTTAATGGAACCATCAGAATTCTTCTTGAGTTTATAGACCCATCTTGAGCCTATTACCTTCATGGATGAAGTCTTGGGCACCAAATCCCAAGTGTTGTTTTCCTCAAGTGCTTCAATCTCTTCCTTCATTGCATGCTTCCATTCTGTTTTTGCTTTGGCCTCTTCAAATGATGATGGCTCCTCTTGGTTTATGTCCTGTGCTATGTAGATAGAATGTTTAGTTACTAATGAGGTGTCAAACCCATACCTTTCTGGTTTTTTCTTTTCCCTCATAGATCTTCTTAGGCCATGATGTGATGATTCTGCTTCATGTCCAAGTTCCTGCAATTTTGCTTTACCTTTAGACTTCCATGCTTTGATCTTTTCCATGTGAGATTCTTCATCATCCTCTGAGGTGTCTTGTTCTTCAATCTTTGATTGTTCTCTACCAAGCTTTGGAAAATCTTCTTCAAGATCATACGGTAAATTGATCTTCCTGCATGAATCTTCATACCATGAATTGTTCTCATCAAAAACTACATCTCTGCTTACCAAGAATCCTTTGTTGGTAGGGTTGTATAACCTGTAGCCCTTTTGATTGTTGTCATATCCAATAAATACACACCTTTCTGCCTTTGGATCCATCTTGCCTCTAACCTGTGAAGGAACATGAGCAAAAGCAATACATCCAAAAATTTTACAATGATCTAAGCTTGGTCTTCTTCCATTCCAAGCCTCATATGGAGTCATCCCATCAAGGGATTTTGAAGGCAACCTGTTAATCAAGTAAGTGGCTGTAGATACAGCCTCGGCCCATAAGTAATTAGGTAAATGCTTTTCATTTAACATAGACCTTGCAGCTTCAACAATTGTCCTATTCCTCCTTTCTGCCACTCCATTTTGCTCAGGAGTGTACCTTGTAGTTACCTCTCTTTTGATTCCTCTTTCTTGAAGAAAAGAATCAAAATCATGGGAGAAGTATTCTCCCCCTCCATCTGACCTTAGCCTTTTTAGTGATTTACCTGTTTGATTCTCCACAAGAGCCAAATATCTTTTGAAACATGAAAAAACTTCATCTTTGTGTTTCATAAAGAATAGGATAGTCCATCTGCTGCAATCATCAATAAAGGAAACATAATACCTTGATCCAGATATTGAAGCTTCCTTGCTAGGTCCCCATACATCTGTATGAACCAACTCCAAGAGATCTCCATGCATATAACCTTTCTTCATGAATGGTAACCTGTGAGACTTTCCAAATTGACATGCACTGCACTTATAAATCATATGTTGTTTTGACAAATTAGGAAGTCCAAGTACACTTTGGTCCCTGCAAATTTGCTTTAATGACCTTTCACCAATATGTGCTAACCTTTTGTGCCATACTTCCAATTCTGTGAGTGTCTGACTACCATAATTAAAGAGAGCAATGTTTCTAGTGTCCTGTAATTCAAATGTGAACAATCTACCTGTCTTTTCACCTTTTGCAATTCTTCTGAATCCTTGACTTGGATCTTCAACAAATGCTCCTGCTTTTGTGAACCTGACTTGCAACCCTTTCTCTACTATCTGCCCAACACTTATCAAATTCTTTGTAATGGTAGGGACATAGAGTACCTTACTAAGTAGGTTGATGTTTCCATCAGGTGCTTTGACATTGCCTATTTTCTCCACAGGATGTTTTGTATCATCTCCTGTTTGTACCTCATGCTTATTCCTTGGATCTTCTAAATCTGATAGGAGTGCCACATTTCCTGCCACATGATTTGAACAACCTGAATCTATGTAGAAAACATGCTCATCAGATTTACCTTGTGGCATAGCCATGTTCATGATCAATAATGAATCCTCTTTGTTTGAGTCTTCTGTGTAGTTATTGTAGTCTCTCCTTCCTTTGTAGCCTCCTTGATAGTTTGAATGATTGTAGTTGTTGTAGTTGCCATGGTAGTTGTTGAACCTTCCTCTTGAGTAGCCATAACTTCCTCTATTGTATCCTCTGCCTCTTTGATTCCTGGAATTCCTAAAGCAATTTTCAGTTGTATGATTATTTAATCCACAAATAGAACATGAGTTGGAGTCTTGGGATCTCCCCCTGCCTTGTCTACCTCCTCTTCCTCTACCTCTGCCATGTCTTCCTCTACCTGCATAGTTAGCTTGATATGTACCTGCTTCATCATCCACTTTCTTTGCCTTTCCTTTGTTATCTTTAGACTTGCTTTTATCCGTGTATAAAGCTGAAGATTGATTACCTTTAGAGCTTTCTCCATTTTTGATAAGCTTTGCCTCTTGAGTAAGTAGTTGTCCAATGAGTGTGTTGAAATCAGGTACATGCATGTCCATGTACAAATCCATAGCTGTGGTGAATGCTTCCCACTTGTCATCTGCCTTCAAGCCATTGATGACCTGCCTTACAATTTTCTCTTCATCTATTACCTCTCCAATGCTTCCCAACTGATCCGCTATGTCCTTGAGCTTTGTGACAAAATCAGTCACATTTTGTTTGGGAGCCTTCTTGAGAGTTGTGAACTCCAGCCATAGTTGATGCTTCCTAGCTTTGGTACTTGAAGAAAAGAAAGCTTCAAGTGCATCCCACACTTCCTGAGATGTCTTACAACTTCTAATGTGAGGCAACAAAAAATCTGAGATAGAGTTGAGGAGATAAGACCTTGCAAGTGCATCCTTGGAGCACCATGTGCTCAATCTTTCTTGCTCTTCTTGTGTTGGTTGACTTTTGTTCCTAAAACTTGGCATAACTTCATCTCCAGCCACATAACCATATAAACTTCTACCTTGGAGATAAGCTTCCATCCTTAATGACCAAGCTGAGTAATTACCTCTATCCAATTTGTCAATTGATGAAGGAAATCCATCTGCCATGTTGTCCAACCTTGCTCTGATACCACTGTGAAGAGATGGATAGGTATGTGCTTGAAGATGAAGAGGTGTTGCAAAATCCTTGATCTACACCAGCCAAATGAACTCCAGGAGTATATGGTGGGCCCTTTTAGCTTGCCAATGGATGTATTAGACACCCTATGTACCTTGGAAGATCACTCTCAAAAAGATAGATCAAAACAGATAAGTTGGAGTTAGCTCAGAGGTGAAAACTTGCTATTCTTGGTTCATACACCTGTCCAGTGTTTTACATAATTCTCTGAGCACAGCAGCAATTAGCTTAATTCCTCTTGGGGAAGTCTAGTTAGCTTAAAGAGCTAACTTTAAAGAGTAATCTCATCAAAAATAACAAAGCACACACTGAGAATGAGTTTTAACAAGTGATGACATCATCCCGATTTTCACGGGCTGCTACAGAAATAGACCAGTGAGCAGAAAAATCACCATAACTCAAAATGTAGAAATCCAATAATTATGAAAATTTGTATGGTTATACTAGACAGTAAGCTGAATCCATCAAGTTTTAAAGCACTGAATTTGGATAAGTAACCACTGAGAAACACCTCTGACAAGATGAGTGAAAAAGTTGGGTACCTGACAGAGAGGTGAAGATGAACAGACCCTGTTGACTTCAAATGAACATAACTGAAGATTGCAAGATCCAAATGACATGAAAATTTATGAGCATATAGTAGACTTATAGAGCTAACTTTACCAAGTTAAATCACTGAAATTGATGCACCAAGCTCAGAGAAAACATCTCTGCAAGCTGACTGAGAAAACTGAGAGTAATGGCAGTGAGTAGTACACTTCACAAGAACATGGAAAGATGAACTCAAATAATCATGAAAATGAAAGTATATTGCTTGTACAATACAATGACTTACTGATACATATGTGTGCCTTGTAATCACACCTTGATATGGCATAAAGCTCAGCTCTTGGAGGTCTTCACATAGGTCTCTCTAACCACGACTAAAACTGCCATCTATTTATAGTTGAGTTTGGGAGGCTAACTTCCCTCAATCACTCTCCAATCAATCAATGATTGATTTGATTCTCTACCTACCACAAATCACAAATTTGTGGCTCCTCTTTCCATTCTTGATCAGGTGGACTCAACCACTTAAGATTCTCTTACCTTTACATTAAGTAAACTCTTCAAAAGTTACAAGAGGTAGTTCACAAGTGAACTTTACATAGTCTTTTTTTTAAAGCTTCTTCTAAGACTTTGTGAGACTCAAGCCAATACTTAGGCTTGTCATAGACTTGCTCCAACAATGTTAGCTTATTTGTGAGGAAAGAGTTTGAATATCAAGCCCTATTTGACATAGATAAAAAAGGCACCCTACAAGTGTTGAGGGAGGAAAACATCAAACACCTTCAACATCATGAAGAGCTAATTGTGAACTTCACTCCTAAGGATGAGGACAACATCAAATGCATCTAATTTTGTGAAAAGTTCATTGTGAACCTATAGAGGAGGTACTGGGGTATCTACTTTAGAAGGAGCATACAACATGCACTTCCAGTACGTCGCCTACTCAAGGGAGGTTCTCCTTAGGGAAATATACCCTTCAACATTTTTGTGAGCAGGTAGATATCAATAATTGCATAGAGTTGTGAATACTTAGGGATAATATTAATGACAAATGACAAAAAATGGAAGACCAACCACTCCTTAGTTCGAATCAGATGATTACAACATAGGCAAAAGAGATGCTCAAAGGTTTATGCTCTTGGCTAACATGGCACTCCAGAACTAAACAACATCAATACAAGGAATTCATCCAATCCGTACAATGGACACAACTAGATGCAGACTAGTACTGATCAATACAAAGTATGAAGACTTACTCTTAGGGAAAGAGCACAAAATACCAATGTCTCACACTGAATGACAAAACCAAGCCACTCTCTTCACACTATAGTGCTATTAGCCTTCACTGGGAAGCCCACGCTCTGTATCCTCACCACAGAGTGACTTCCTACAGTAGGCTTCTAGCCACAGAGTGCCAAGAGAGGACCCCTGTACGTACGTATGTATATGTGTGTCTAATGAACACAAGTCCGTTGCCTTTATAGGCTCCAATAGGCCAAGAGGGCCTTGCCGATTCCTCACCTCCACTGATCAAGCGCGGATTGATTGCCCAAAACTGGAGGATAGTTCAGTAAATTTGAATTGGATCCACAAGAATAGGCAGTCGTCATGAATGGTTGGCAGCAACATTGCTTCTCTTTCACTTTTACCACTCACACTTTTACCCTTTTAATTGCAAGCTTAGATCTTCATTTTATGCCATGATATTGGAATGCCCTGGCAAACTTGACACTCCTGCCTTCTTTACCATCATGCATAGCTATGAGAGCACTGCGCCACCGATTCTTATGATGCCTCTTTTCCCCAAGATACTTGATTGCACTCCAAGGTTTATTCCTAGTGAATGATCAAATGTTCCCTGTCTCTCATTTATCTCTTTGGAATCCAAGTCAGATCCACCTTCCTTTGATTTGCTGACCATGCAAAAGAGAGGAGCTAAACAGAGTCTTTTTGGTAGTGGGCCGAGGGGTGTGGAGAGAGAGAGTGAGAGAGAGAGAGAGAGGGAGAGAGAGAGGTTGAGGGTTTTGGGGCTGGAGAAGCGGGGAGGGGGTCACGGGGTAGTGGGCTACGGGGTGGTGGGGTGAGGGGAGGGGCGGGGAGGTGAGAGAGAGAGAGAGAGAGAGAGAGAGAGAGAGAGAGAGAGAGAGAGAGAGGGGATGGGTCTTGGGAGCTGCGGAGGAGGGGGGGTGGGTGGTGAGGTGAGGGCGGGGGTGCGGGTCTGAGGGGGTGGAGGGCTGCGGGATGGGGTGGTGGAGGGCTACGGGGGCGGGGAGAGAAAGAGAGAGGGAGCGGCCCATCAAACCCCCTATCAAGTCTTTGCATTGTCCCGGTGCAACTTTTGCTTTATCTGCTTTTTGAATAGACAAAATAAACTACAAATACTGAATGAAATACGATATGTAAAGTGAATGAAGTGCTCCCAATTGGCTTAATTCAGGTACTTCTTCACCCCGGAGATATTGACCAGGGGTATCTTCTTACCCTACAAATCCTCTAGATGTACTGCTCCATGAGGTAGGACCTTTACCACCCTGTAAGGACCTACCCATTTGGGTTCCAATTTGGTTGCAATTGCTGGGACCTGATGCACTAAAAACATGGATCCTTCCTGTACTTCATTGGACCTAAGATATCTGTCATGCAGTTTCTTGCACTCTTCTTGTGTTACTTGAAGCTTTTGCATTCCTTCTTCTCTGTATTCTTCTAATGCCACTAGTCTCCTAATGGGAGGAATAAATTTGAATGGTGCTAATGCCTCTTTTCCATATACTAAGCAGAATGGAGTCTCACCTGTGGTTCCCCTTCTTGTAGTTCTGAAAGCCCAAATTGCACCGATCAATGCTTGTGGCCAAAAACTTTGATGATCGAAAGATAATTTGCGAAGCAATCCAGTCAAAATTTTATTGGAGCTTTTTGCCTGGCCATTCACCCTTGGATAGTAGGCACAAGATTTTTTATGGAAGACCTTCTACCTATCAAATATAAATTGGAGCAATTGATTTACAAAATGTGTGCCTCTATCACTAGTGATTTCAAGCGGGCAACCAAATCTTGAGAAAATACGTTTATACAAAAACTTAGCTATTGTTAAAGCTATGCAGTCCACAGTAGCTTTAGCCTCTATCCATTTAGTTGCATAACATGTGGCCATCAAAATATACTTCTTACCCCAAGTTGACCAGTTAGACTAATTGGTCCTATGAAATCAAGACCCCATCGTTCAAATGGGAGCCATCCCGTAGATATGACTAATGGTTAGAAATTCAGTCTGGTTGGTGTAAGAGCACATCTCTGGCAAATGTGGCATTCTTTAGCAAACTTGACCGCATCCTTGTAAATATGAGGCCACCATAGTCCCTTGTGGATGATTTTGTGAGCCAATTCTTCCCCCTTTAGATGCTCTTCACTGTGTGCAGCTTGTAACAAAAGATTCACCTCCTCTGGATAAACACACTTTCTCAAGATATCATGCTGACAAAATCTCTATAAATTTCCACTTATAAGTGAGTACGCTTTGGTTTTAAGGAGTAATCTTCTCTTTTCTATGGGTTTCAAATGCTCTGGGAGTTTTCCAGTAGTAAGAAAATTGAGAATTCCATCATACCAATCAGTCTGAGTTGCTACTAGGAAGAGATCACTATCCACGAGTTCATCATTAATGCCTGTTGCCCTCTCGCTCATCGTAGTCGTGGACACTTGATCTGCCATGTAGTGCTCTCTTCCTGGCTTAATATGAATATCAAAGTTAAATTCTTGAAAGAGGAGTAACCATCCCCAAATCCTTCTGGCCACTCTAGGTTAGTTTATCAAGTACTTCAAGGGCTGATGCTCAGATATGATTATAAAATGTACACCGAGAAGGTAATGCCGAAACTTTTGAAGAGCAAATACAATAGCCAAACCTTCCGTTTCAATTGTATTGTAGTTCCTTTCGGCCTTGGTGAGTAATATGTTGGCATAGGAGATAGGTCTATCAACCTTGTGTGATGATGGTTGAGTTGGAACTACACCAACAACATGAAGACTAGCATTTGTATGCACATGAAACTCCAATGACCAGTTAGGTACACTTAAAAGTGGAGCAGTACCTAACCTCATTGTTAGTTCACAAAATGCTTTCTCAGCTTCAGCATTCAATGAGATGGGGACCCTTTTACTGGTTAGCCTTGACAAGGGCTTAGCTATTTCTAAATATATTCGTATGAATCTTCTATGGTATCATGCATGGCCCAAAAAACTTTGCACTTCTTTTGGGCTTTGTGGAATAGGCATGGATAGCATAGCAGTAACCTTTGCAGGGTCAACCGTTATCCCTTCAGCAGATACTATGTGACCAAGAAGAGTGCCCTTGGTGACCAAAAGTTGACATTTAGGAGGATTTAACTTCAAACCTGTTTTGAGACATTGCTCAAAGATTTCTTTTAGATTTTCCAAATGATCATGGAAATCTTGAATTGCTGCTCTTCTATCTGTGCCTGAAAACACTGAAAAGTCATCCATGAAAATGCGGAGAAAGGTTGTTAACCACTTGCCCAATATCAGATACATTGTTCTATTAAATGAAGTTGGTGCATTCTTCAAGCCAAAAGCCATGTGAGTATAGACATAAGTGCCTCATGGAGTAACAAAGGTTGTTTTGTCCCTATCATCAGGATGGATCACTATCTGATTGTAGCCACTAAAACCATACAAGAAGCTATACAAAGTGTGACCAGCTACTTCCTCAAGTACTTGCTCTGTGAAAGGCTGATGGAAACTATCTTGAATAGTCAGTTTATTCAAGGCACGAAAATCAAAGCAAACTCTTATTTTTCCACTATTCTTCTCGGGTACAATAACCATAGAAGAAAGCGACCTGGAATGTTCTACTGGAACAATTATACCTGCTTCTTCTAGTTTTGTAACTTCCAACTTTACCGCCTCTACATATTTTGGATTTAGTCGATACGGCCTACTTCTTGCACGCGCGGATCCCTCAACTAGGGGTATTCTATGTAATCCAAGCTCCTCTAGTATCCCTGTTAGATCTTTGTAGGACCATGCAAAGACATTTTTATAAGCAAAAAGTAAAGAAGTTACCTTCTGCAGTAAAGGAGGATAATGCCATAGCCAAGAGGCCAAGTGGACTACTTGAGGATTCTCTTCATCCCCTAAATTTAATTCTTGAACCAGTGTTTCAGAACTGGTCTTACTTGAGAGATCATCTCCATTGTATGCAGGAGTGGACTTTAGTTTATATTCTGCAATATGTTCTCTGGTCCATCCTTGAGGTATATCCGTAAAAGGAAGATCTTTTCTGCACTCAGGATCACACCTGTGAGAGCTTCATCCTTTATACAAACAGATAGTATTGAGCTTTGGTAGTCTGCCAAGGGTGTAGGGGGAAAATCAACCATGAAACCATCTATACTAGGTGATTGGATCAAGTGAGCAGAGTGTATAATCTTGAATAAGTCACTTCTTATTTTTTAATCCATCCTTATTAGTACAGACTAACCTTGTGATGAATACCTTTCAAGATCTGTTCAATGTTTACCTCACGAGTGTCTTCGTGCAGACTTGTTGGTTGGTCCCTTAGAGAAGTAGCCATCCTTTCATAAGCTCCTTCAATTTCTGCTTGGCCCTTCCACCCAGACTTCTTTTCCTCCTCTTTATCCTGGAATCCTTGTTGTTCCTCTCTACGGATTGTTGTTGCTTGTCTGACTCTAGCCATCATGGGCATTGTAGAGGATGAAACAACATAAGACTGAGTGCTCATACCTTCTTCTTGCGGAGAGACTCCAATGATGTGGATGGGAGCAAGACGGCTTCTTGGGCAATCTTTGGTATAGTGATCCTTGGCCTCTGGACAATGTTGACAAGGAGGTGCATCTTCTGGAAGGGAACACCTATTTTGCATATGGTCATACTCACCACAGCGATAACACATCAATGGTTTATTATATCTAGGCTTTGTTGTACGATTTTCCTCTCTATTAGGTGCATTTGAAGTACTAGCATAATATGAATCCAAAGCTTGAGGGTTACCTCATTGTTATGTACCCTTGAGGTAGTAACAGTCTCTAGCTTCATGAACATCCTTTCCACAAAATTGACAGCTTACCTTGTTAGGGAAATTAGCATTGGAATATCCATTGTTGTTACATATTGTACACCAAATATGTCTTCTTATATCCTGAGTGGTCCACAAATCTTCTAACTCATGGAAAAGTTGGGCTACTTCATCATCAGTGCGGCGCAGTGGTGGCAAGACCTTCTCTTCTTTTTGATGTTGTTGCATTCTCAATGACTCCAATTCCTTCCTTAATTGCCCAATAGGGTCTAGTCTTGCAGCATAATTTGATTGTGTATCCCCTTCAAAATGTTGCCTATCTTCTTCAATGCGTGATGCTGCTGCAACAAACTCATTGAGGTTTCCATCCAAGCTAAGAGACTCACGTAGCTTCTGGTGAGATGACCTGGGCAGAGATTTTTCTATCCATTTTCTAACTAAGAAGTCACCTAGAGCATGTGGAAAACGTGCAACAAGTGCTTTTGTTCTAGTGTGAAGTTCATGAAAGGATTCACCTGATCTTAGCTTTAGGTTCTCTAGCTGATCTAAAGCTCTTTCCGAGGAATCACTTGGTCGAAATGTCTGTGAGAATGCCGTCTTTAGAGCCTCCTAGGTAGCAAAATGGCCATCTGCATATTAATTGTACCATTTGTCAGCAAGGCCTTCCAATGTGGATGGGAAAAGTACCAACATTGCATCCTCTCTATTCTGCAGACCTCGTCCAGGGCATAAGGAGATGAACCTCCTCACATGATCATCACCATCCTCATAAGCTTGTCCCTTGAAGGTATGGAACTTGATATTGAGTCTGGAGAGTAAATGAGAGAGATCCTCCATTTGCATTGGTGTTTCTTATGACGTATCTGAGGAGAAGTCTAATGTTCTCCTATGCTTCTCCTTTGACAGTGGTGTCGCACCCAAATCAATAGATAAATTCAAGGAGGGTAGAAGGGAGGTAGGTTCACTACTCGAAGATATAGCAGACTTGTTAAGGCTCCTTCGTACATGAAGAGGCTCCTTATGTGCTCGCGTATGGGTCATGTACCTACTTGCAAATGCAATAGGGCAAAAATACTGAAAAAGGGGACTATTTACTATCCTCAGGGCCTCTCACAGAAATGCAAGGGTCCCACGGTGCGTGCCAAACTATAGAGGAGGTACTGGGGTATCTAAATTAGCAGGAGCATGCAACATGCACTTCCAGTACTTCGCCTAATCAAGGGAGGTTCTCCTTAGGGAAATATACCCTTCAACATTTCTGTGAGCAAGCAAATATAAATAATCGCATAGAGTTGTGAATACTTAGGGATAATATTAATGACAAATGAAAAAAAATGGAAGAGGAACCACTCCTTAGTTCGAATCAGATGATTACAACATAGGCAAAAGAGATGCTCAAACATTTATGCTTTGGGCTAACATGCCACTCCAGAACTAAACAACATCAATACAAGGATTTCATCCAATCCGTACAATGGACACAACTAGATGTAGACTAGTAGTGATCAATACAAAGTATGAAGACTTGCTCTGAGGGAAAGAGCACGAAATACCAATGTCTCACACTGAATGACAAAACCAAGACACTCTCTTCACACTATAGAGCTATTAGCCTTCACTAGAAAGCCCACGCTCTGTATCCTCACCACAGAGTGACTTCCTACATTAGGATTGTAGCCACATAGTGCCAAGAGAGGACCCCTCTACGTACTTATGTATATGTGCATCTAATGAACACAAGTCCATTGATTTTATAGGCTCAAATAGGCCAAGAGGGCCTTGAAGATTCCTCACCTCCACTGTTCAAGCGCCGGTTGATTGCCCAAAATTGGAGGGGTAGGTCAGTAAATTTGAATTGGATCCACAAGAATAGGCAGTCGTCATGAATGGTTGGCGGCAACATTGCTCCTCTTTCACTTTTACCACTTACACTTTTCCCCTTTTAATTGCAAGCTTAGATCCTCATTTTATGCCGTGATATTGGAATGCCCTGGCAAACGTGACACTCCTCTCTTCTTTCCCATCATGCATAGCTATGAGAGCACTACACCACCGATTCTTGTGATGCCTCTTTTTCCCCAAGATACTTGATTGCACTCCAAGGTTTATTACTAGTGAATGATCAAATATTCCCTGTCTCTCATTTATCTGTTCGGAATCCAACTCAGATCCACCTTCCTTTGATTTGTTGACCATGCAAAAGAGGATCTAAACAGAGCCTTTTTGGCAGTGGGCTGAGGCGTGTGGAGAGAGAGAGGGAGAGAGAGTTGGAAGGTTGTGGGGCTGGAGGAGCGGGGAGGGGGTCGCGGGGCTGTGGGCTGCGGGGTGGTGGGATGAGGGGAGTGGTGGGGAGATGAGAGAGAGAGAGAGAGGGGGGTTGGTGGGCCGCGGGTGGGGGGGTTGAGAGAGAGAGAGAGAGGGAGAGAGAGAGGGAGAGAGAGAGAGAGAGAGAGAGAGAGAGAGAGAGAGAGAGAGAGAGAGAGAGAGAGAGAGAGAGAGAGAGAGAGAGAGAGAGAGAGAGAGAGAGAGAGAGAGAGAGAGAGAAAGAGAGAGAGAGGGAGGGGTCGCGAGAGCTATAGAGGAGGGAGGGGTGGGTGGTGAGGTGAGGGTGAGGATGCGGGTCTGAGGGGGTGGAGGGCTGGGAGGCAAGGTGGTGGAGGGCTCCGGTGGCAGGGAGAGAGAGAGAGAGAGAGAGAGAGAGAGAGAGAGAGAGAGAGAGAGAGAGAGAGAGAGAGAGAGAGAGAGAGAGAGAGAGAGAGAGAGAGAGAGAGAGAGAGAGAGAGAGAGAGAGAGAGAGAGAGAGAGAGAGAGAAGGGGAGGGGTCGCGGGGGCTGCAGAGGAGGGAGGGGTGGGTGGTAAGGTGAGGGGGGGTGCGGATCTGAGGGGGTGGATGGGTACGGGACGGGGTCGTGGAGGGCTACGCGGGCAAGGGGGAGAGAGAGAGAGAGAGAGAGAGAGAGAGAGAGAGAGAGAGAGAGAGAGAGAGAGAGAGAGAGAGAGAGAGAGAGAGAGAGAGAGAGAGAGAGAGAGAGAGAGAGAGAGAGAGAGAGAGAGAGAGAGAGAGAGAGAGAGAGAGAAAAGAGAGAGCGAGAGAGAGAGAGAGAAAGAGAGAGAGAGAGAGGGAGAGAGAGAGAGAGAAAGAGAGAGAGAGAGAAAGAGATAGAAGGGGAGGGGTCGCGGGGGCTGCGGAGGAGGGAGGGGTGGGTGGTGAGCTGAGGGCGGGGGTGTGGGTCTTAGGTGGTGGAGGGTTGCAGGGCGGGGTGGTGGAGGGCTGCAGGGGCGGGAGAGAGAGAGAGAGAGAGAGAGAGAGAGAGAGAGAGAGAGAGAGAGAGAGAGAGAGAGAGAGAGAGAGAGAGAGAGAGAGAGAGAGAGAGAGAGAGAGAGAGAGAGAGAGAGAGAGAGAGAGAGAGAGAGAGAGAGAGAGAGAGAGAGAGAGAGAGAGAGAGAGAGAGAGAGAGAGAGAGAGAGGGAGAGAGAGAGAGAGAGAGAGAGAGAGAGGGGAGAGAGAGAGAGAGAGAGAGAGAGAGAGAGAGAGAGAGAGAGAGAGAGAGAGAGAGAGAGAGAGAGAGAGAGAGAGAGAGAGAGAGAGAGAGAGAAAGGGGGAGCAGGAGGGGTCGCGGGAGCTGCGGAGGAGGGAGGGGTGAGTGGTGAGGTGAGGGCGGGGGTGCGGGTCTGAGGGGTTTGAGGGCTGCGGGGCGGGGTGGTGGAGGGTTGCGAGGGTAGGGAGAGAAAGAGAGAGGGAGGGACACATCAGAACCTCACTTCTAAAAAATAGCAATGGGCTAAAAACTCCTCAAAACATTTGGATAAGGTGCTAATATACCATCTTGGCATGAAAAAAATGATAATTAACTACCTAAGTGTGGATGTAGAGCCCCCCAATTTGACACTTGAAAAGAGGTATGCAAATAAGCCTTAAATTCAACAATGCTTGTCTTATTAGAAAAGATGAGCAACATATCATAAACCAAAACTATTGTTTCAATGTGTGTCTCTTATCAGTTGGTTTGAATGGTATAAGATTGTTTAAAGGCACTCATAGATAGTAGATTAAGTGATTTATATTACGCAAGTGCCCTATGGCTCTATGGCTAAACCAAACACCTAGATAAATTACAATGCACGATTTCATCTTATGAGAATGGTAATCACGAGTAATGAAAATATATCAATACATCATTGTTAGTTTATAGCAATATATATCATCTACACAATGATATCTTTAGACATTGATCCGAATAAGTCGAACATTAGTACTAGATAAATGGGTTTATCATAGGTGTTCTTTTGTATGCATATAGATTGCCTTGTACTCAATAACACATTCCACATGAATGTCCTTAGACTGATACTTCAATACCACTTGCATATAGTCAGATTTGTGCAACTTGATTAAGCCAGATAAACATGAAAGTAACACAAGATGAACAAATTTCCAACACCATACACAACATGTGGTTGAGCTAGGTGATAACACCCACATCCCTTTTTCATTCCTTGTGAATTAGCTTATCCGTTTTTTATCACTGTCTATTAAGAATGCAACACACTTTCTTAATACAATCATGTGTAAAAAGCAATAACACAAGATAAAAGAAAAATAGCACCTACCATTAGCACACATGTACTTAACCCAATTTTATACCATCAAATCGGTCATGATTATCAATAGGGGAAGTCTATCGCAACCACTTGGATACATGTAGGTCTAAATTTTTTTTACCTTTGTCAATAATGTTTGCAAAATATCAATGTTTTTTTCTTAATTCATGGTATATTTCTATATGGATTTCAAATTAACATAGTTTAGTGAAACTTTGCTTATTTTCACCTAGCTACTTTTAGTCAAATTTGTGAACGTAAATTTTTGATAGTTATCAATTTATAGTTGTTTGACATCCTTTAATTAGGTATCTAGGGATTTTTATCTTCTAGGCATATAACTTTTTTTATCAAGGATTGTAGTGATATGTGGGTGAGGGACATTGGTCTGATCGATAAGTTCAACTTCAAGAAATTTGTGGCAATAAAACATGTTGCTTAGAGATGCAGAAATAATAAATAGGTGAACAACAAACATGGTTCTAAGATAGCTTAGTGTAGAAGCAGAAAAGTAAACGATTGAAGGTGTGGAATAAAGAAGCTAAATAGCAGAACCTAAGGGAAGGAAAATAGAGATTGTGGATGCAGAATAATCATAGAAGGAACAAAAATATAGAATCAGTGGCACATGCACATGATAGGGTGATGCAAATAGCAAACATATCTAATGATGATATAAGCATAATTTTGATTCGTTTAGAAAATTGAGATCATTGATCCTTCTAATGCATGGAACCAAAAGACCCAAGGTCAAAGAATTTGGTTGGTCCCTAATAGAGTATCCAATGAAAATTAAAGCTTTATCCTTGTGTCCCAAGTTAAAATTAAAGAATAACACTAAATTATCGCTTTTTCAAGTGCCAAAGTTCGGAAAATTGTCATTGGAGAAATTTCTATGAGCAGTTTTTGTTAGATTGCAACATTAAGACATGCATTTTTTATATTTTTTGGGAGACTTTTGCATAGTATAATTCCAAGAGGAAATATTATCTTATTCGTTCATGTGTTTGAGGAAGTTGGTTTTTTCTAATTAGTATTATTTTATTATTTATTCAATCCTGCAGAAACGTTTTTCTTATTGAACTATGGGTATTATATTATTATTTTGGCCACCATAATGGACAAATAGAAACTATATTTTAATAGAGAAACGAGTCTCCCATTCACATCTCCACATAAATGTACTCGAAAACACACTCTTAACTCGTTTTCATAAGAAAAGACTATCCGTTTTTTCCCCTCCATTCAGCTTTTTTCCATGAGAAAATTTACCCTTGAGGAAGTGCACCATTTTCAAGCTGCTTCAAGCTACATGGTCACTCAAATATTCAACACTTTCTTGATATCCTTGATGTTAAACGATTGAAACCACTAAGGACTCCCTTGCTAACAAGAGAGTTTGTTATCTCCAGATTGATCTTCATAATGACTATGCATGATTCCAAAAGAGATAAGAAAAGGTTAAGCTTCTATGCTAATTATGGACATCATTAGGGAAAAGAGCTTTTGACACAATCTTCTATGGTGTGATGGGTGAATCTATCCACCTTGGCCAATGACACTCCAAAGAGAATAAGTATCCTTTTGTCGTAAGGTTCAATCATCATAGAGTCTTCTATATTGCAAGAGAGAATATTGGATACATGATTCACATAATTGAAATTAATGATCTACCTTCCTTGGTAGGAATAGAAACCACCTTATTTGTTTGTGTTGGGATTGAATTTTTTCTTAGAATGATTAAAAACTGTTTGAAGAAAGTTAATTGCTATATTTATCATATGGCGATATCTAAAGTGTAAGATAGATATGTTTGACGATTCTAAACATTTAAGGTAATTTGAGACTCAAATAGTTTACCATGGCTGTGCTCCATGTACCTCTATGTCTTATGAAGAAGTTACCATATTCTATGTACAAGAACAAGGAATTAAAAGATGCACAATATGTTCACATTTAAGATAGCGTTTGTGTGTACATATCTAACTTTACTTGGTAAACTTACTTGATGTTTGACCTCATCTTCTTGTAGCACCTAACTTTAGCAAACCTATATGTTTGATCACTTTGGTTTATTGAGAACAAGAGTGGCGTAGATAGAGGCTTGGATTCTAACTTCATTCACTTCTACATACATTGAAATTGCTGTTTTGAGGAAGAATTGCGAGTCCTCAAGCTTGATACCAGATTGCTCCTCCACCATGTCGAGATTCTTTTCTCACATATAGCTATGAGAAATAATAGCAAGGGCCTGATCTTCTCTAATATGAAAAAGCTTTCAAGTATCATTCATGATCACAATCTATTCCCTTGATTTTTAATGTTGGAAGGATCCATCCTATATTATTAACTAAAACCATTTTATCATCTTCATTAATATGGCACATACTAATGTTGAAATCTAGAAAGATGCATTTCGTTACAAGTTTCTCCTCTTTCATTTCCACATTCAATGCCTCTCCAACCTCAAAGATCATCCCTAGTGAATCCATTGGTCGACATGACACTTCCTTGCCTTCTATTGGATATAAATCAATCTTTTTAAAAGAGTGCTAATCCGTGAGGGTTTTTTCCTCCTCATCTTTTTTCTCAATGAAATATAAATCACATTTCATAAATGGGCCAGAACCTATTGGTTTTACTTGTCATTTGTTGTGAAGCTTGGAGACGGTCTCAAAGCACTCATCAAATATGTTGTATATATGGTACATTAGACTTTGCTTAGTTGCACCTCTTGTGATTCATAAGAGGTAAAACATTGGTTTCTTGTGATCAAGATCTCCATCTTTATGCACTTTTGTTTAATATACTTTATAGAGGTTGCCAATCATAGCACTCTAATTCATCATTATGTCTTCAAACGATAGTTTAGGATTAAATGTTGTGTAGGAGATGTGGAACTCTTTTTCCAATCCTTGATAGCATAGGGAGTTCTAGAGATTTTTTTTTAGATCATCATCCATCAATGTTGGTATGGATGACTCCCAAAACAACATAGGGTTCTTGGTCACATTACAATTTCCTAAGTTGTGGTTACTACATCAACGCGTGTCTACTACAACTTGTGACTCTTAAGAGGAAATCTCCTTATGCTCCCTTGGGGCAAAAAAACTATACATGAGTGATGATACAAAAAAGTGCCTTCTCCTAGGAGCACTTCACCCCTCGAAAGCATAGAGAGAAGTTTTTCATCCCACATAGAAAGAAGAAACAGAAGATCCCATGATGTTCTTAGAAGCGATAAATCATTTGAAATGGATGCTAGAAGCATAGACCTATCAATGTCTTGCACACCATGGGGATGTTAGGCAACATGAAAAGCATAGACGAGACATTGCATTTGCAGTGGGAGTTGTGAGCAGATATATGTCTAATCCTAGAAAGAAACATTGGGAATCAGTCAAGATGAATTTGAGATATCTGAGTGTCACAAAGGACAAGCGTCTATGCTTAGGTAGAGGGAACACAGCCATTATTGGTTACAAAGATTCTGACTATGCTGGTTATCTAGACAATCGTAAGTCTACATCAGGGTATGTTTTTCATTTTGTTGGAGGTGCTATCTCTTGGAGATCTCGTCTTCAAGAATGTACAATATTTGTTTCCACCACAGAAGCACAGTATGTTGCAGCAAGTGAGGCATGTAAAGAAGCATTGTGGCTTTCTCCTCTTGCCTGTGATATGGGTTAACCTCAACATGTACCTCGTTTGCTTAGTGACAGTCAGAGTTTCATTGCTTTGGCTAAGAATAAGGTCTATCATGCAAAACCAAGCACATTGAGGTGAGGTATCACTTCATTAGAGATTTCTTAGGCACTGAGTGCATTATGCCTGAGAAGGTTCACACTCAAGATAATGTTGGAGATGCTTTGACTAAAGCTCTACCACAGGATAGCTTTCAATGCTGCTGTCACTTGATGGGATTACTTGATTCATGATTTTACACAGTCACTTGTATAGTGTGTAACATGCCCATGTGGTGGGAGGTATAGTTTGTATACTTATACTAAGATACTCTTTATCATTCTTTATTTTTCTCTCTCATAGTTACTTTGGCCATATTGGCCTTTCGTGGGAGATTCTTACCGTTAGTGTCCATGTGAAAGGCCAAATAGCCGTCGGACACTTCTTTGTATATGTTCTTTAATAAAACATATAGTGGCCTGGTCAGCCAGAGACTGTAAGTTCGACCGCATTTGTAAGACCTAAGAAGTTTCTGTTCTTGCTCCGTGTGTACTATGTTTATCTGCATATTTTACAACCTCTATGAGGAGTACCATGTGTGGCCCCTAGGGGCTTGGTTTTCTACTCCGAGGATACTAGTCGTGGAGCTCTCAAGAAGGAGAGCACACTAGTGGTGCATCGCTATCGAATTACTTCAAACACCTCAATGATTAAGCCCTCTAAGAAATTCGTAGAATAAAGGCATTCTGAATCATAATAGATAGCATGCTCATCTCATATACCATGATCATGGTACACATCTTTAGGACACATACACGCTATATTTTTTATATCCAACGTCAATATCAGTTTTGTTTGGAATAAGGGAAAATCTTCTTTCAATGGACTTCTTCTCTTCTCCAAGTGGATTCCTCTTCTTCTCCTTCATGTGTGACTCTTCTTCGAGCAGAATCTTCCCCTTGTCAAAGTGAAATACTCCTCTTCTCAAAGATGCGAAACTCTTCTTGCCATTGGTTTCCTCCTTCTCTTGAAGATGAGTGTATTCCTCTTCTCAAAATATTTCTCCTCCCTCTTAGATGCAAAAATCTTTTTCTTCAGTGTATTTCTCCTCCTCTCATCGTCCACTCCTTCCCCTCCTTACCTACACTTGATCTCCTCTACACTCCCCATCTAATCATGAATCTCAATGGTGAGTTCCCATCTTTGTTGCCCTCTTTCCAAGTATGATTATGGGTAGTCCTCTCCGGGATGGAGAGGCTATTGCGGTGGGCAACCCTATGCTCTTTAGATGAGAGGTTTTGGAGAAAAAAAATGTAATTTTGTGTCCTTTGATAGGAATCGTCTGTTAGTGCCAATGGATTTTTCTAAATAAAAACCTTTACGATAGATTACAAGGATAATTAACGAATGGTTGAGATTTTTTATATGGGCGAATGTTTAAATGAATTAAATGTTTTGACATATCTAATCAATTGCGAACTACAAAGGGGAGTAACAATTCCAATGTTAGTGCAACTATCGATGATGTTGTGAGCGGAGTGAAATGTACATAATTCAATTCACATTAAAGAATCAATTTTCCGATGAGTCTACTAATTCGGAATAGTTCAAAGATTAGAATCAATTCGTAAATGCGCAGTAGTAATATCTCCGAGAGATTATTTTTCTAAAGAGAATCATTTGTCAAAAAATCTTACGGACATTAGTCCAGGCTTACATGTTTCCAGGAATGGGAACAATCTATCTATCAGCTCCGGACGAAAAGGTACACAAATACATTGCTCTCTCTTGCGTTCATGCTAACTCCTTGGAGAGGTCAATTATGAAAGCTTTCAGTAAAATGTACAGAATATATTTAATCAGGAGGGCAGCAGAAGTATTTGAGCGCCCGATTTCTCCAGTGCTTAGGCTAACCTCAAGGTAGAATGACGCTTCGTGGAGAACTCTAGAGCTTTTCTTGTGCGTCAGCCTTCAGGTCCTTCCTCGCGGGAAATTCTACTGACTTGGAAGCCTTTCCTTTTCAACATCACTAATTGTGACGTTTGTGCTTTCATGGCTCTCTTTCGGTTTCGTGCAATGCCCTATTCACGTTCATTGGATTCAATCATCAGTGATTGATAGTCTCGGGCATTAGAAACTCTATACATTGTCTGCATCATGTGCTGACGAATGCATATGTGTTGGGCGGCTGATTTGTCGATTGCTTAGGCTAACCTCAAGGTAGAATGAAGCTTTTGGAGAACTCTAGAGCTTTTCGCATTGAATTCCTGACAGGTTCTTATGCCTTCAAGCGTTCAGGTCCCTTCCTTCTCATGCTCTCTTTCGGTTTCCTGCATGCCCTTAACGTTCACGGATTCATTCATCAGTGAAGTTTTATATATTCTGGTTGTGAACAGTTGTAGAACCCTGTTAGCTCTGCCGGCATCATTCTCTTTGATTGACGAATACATATGTGTTGGGCTCCATATAAAGGACATAAATGTAGATGATCCGCCAATCTGTGTTGGATACCAGATGTAGTAGGACACACAGAAATTTCCCTCACTCATGCCTTTAATCGAGAACCTCGGTTTTTGGAGGACCTGTCGTTTCAGCCTCTGAAAGCTTAAGCCGCTGTCCTGCCATCTGAACTTGGACCCTGCCTTTCCGTTGTTGTACAAGAAGTATATAGGTATGCTTCAAACATGTTGGGGCGCGAAACGAACATTACTACACTTCCGCAGTTTCCACTACGATTGTAATCAGAGGGGGACTCCATGGTCGTTGCCTGAAGAACGTTGAGGAGAGCAATTCTCCGCATCAGTGACCAACGAATGCGGTTACTGTGGTATGGTAATCGAGCCCAGTTTGCTCTTCACCATCGCTACATGAATCCTTGTGATCTTTGTCAGAACAGTGTATCTCCTCGTGAATGGTGTCACCTTCGAGATCCCTAGACGGTTGAAATGGCTCTCGTCGCGATCTTCTTTGATAGAACTTAATCAGGCGACCCCTTCCACGGAAGCACAGCTTATGTCTCCTATCATTGTTCAGGAGCTCGCAGAAAGATGATTTCTCTTCTTTAGAGAGGCGCGTGTGTAGCGGGAGATTGGGAGTATCACGTAGACGGAGTTCCGTTGATGCATCGAGACTTCGGCATCCGCAGACAAGGGCGTTGCACGAGCCTTGCTCTCTGATCCTGTCTGACTTGAAGATGTTCTCTAAAGGAAAGGATGAAAGAAAATGACCTACAGAGCACTCCAACAGAATCTCAGAAACCTTCATTCCTGCAGATCCTTCAGGCACTTGTAACTGGACTAGCTTGGGTATCCTAGTTGCCATGATCCGTGTGAGCAGATGCGGAGGTTAGCTAAACTCCGAGTCATTATAGCCATATTCACAGACTTGCGTATGGGCTTTTTTTTTTTTTTTAATAAAAGGAAGTTCGGCCTTAGCCTAATCTCCGGACTTTAATTAAAATTAAAAGAAAAAGTTACAAGTGAATGGGACTAGTGCCCATGGGACCCCCGAATCCCACAATGGAGGGGAGGAGTATGGCAAACTAGAGGGCATTACAAATGAGGCAGATAATTTATCATCACCCTCATGTGGACCCATTGGGTTTCAACTTGTTGTTTTCGAGGAGATAAATACAATGATGTCTAAACGGTGGAGATCTCTTATCTCGGGAGATTCTTTACCTAGGAGAAACAAGGATTTCTCGATCGACCATTCCTTAGGGGTTTGGCCAAAATTGACAGCACATCGCTCCTCCAATCTTCCAGAGAGTCTCACCTCTTATGGTATTCCACAGCCCATGAGCAACCGATCACCTCACCCAACATCACCTGTTGCCAGTTGATTTGGCTCGTGAGTCTTAATACTCGGGTCACGTGATGCCAAATAACACGCGACTTGGGGCAGTCGAAGAACAGGTGAACTAAATCTTCGATGCACCGATGGCAACGCTTGCACCATGGCGGCACACCACAGATTTGTTAGCCCTTGCATTGGACCAGATACCTTTATGCAAGATTTGCCACATGAGAACGGACTTTTTGACCTCAATTAGGGGGTGCCAAATAGACATGAATTTGAGCTCCCACTGAAGTTTGGTCCAAGAAAGGCACCATCTCTTGTTAAGAGTGTGGTGAACATCTAAATCCTCTTTGAAGTTGGGGGTTTTGGACAGCTTCTCGCCATTGCTCCATTTGAGGCCCTCCAGGCAAGGAAGATCCTGACCGCAGAGAAGGCGGGTAGTTGAGCGGTCCCATGCTAAACACCTACTTTGAAGAAGAGTCCATTCCTCAAAGGTAACTCTAAGTCTCGGATCCAAAATCTTCGAACCTAATCCACTGGCTGGACTCTTGTTTTCCAAATTTGTTTCCACTCTTTGAGCCCCTTGTTCCACAACTTGCGTATGGGCTTAACAAGGAAAGGAAGATGATAAATCAATGCGCGATGTGCAGACGCATGTATGTATTGGAATCTGTTTATATAAAACCCGTGCAGCCAAAGGTTGTTTACTTCAAATCGTTAATACAGACGACATAGAACTCGTCATGGCAGTCAAGAGGGGCCTCCATGTTCCAACTCGATCGACCACAGAGTTGGTTGAGTACAGTGAAACGACATTATCAGCACTCAGAAAGAGACTATACGCAGACTGCATCGTAGACCCAAGAGACTAATCTCTCTGAGTCTCAATCCAAATCGTTTACAAAAGACAAACGATCCAAGAAAGAGACAACATGTACCTCCCTCCTCTCCATGCAATGCATACGTATTGTCTCCATACACACAACACTGACACATGACCTCCAGACTCACATAATAATGTGCGACCCTCCAAGCCCTTTTATGCTCCATACACACACATCATAACCTTTGAGTTGTACGATAAAGTCCACACAAATCGTTTTGCATGGCTGTAGAGCGTGCTGTATGACTTCACATACGTCGTGAACAGAGCGTATGTCACTATGGATAATGGAATGAAGACAAAACTCTTTTAATGAGAACAAGTAATCTTTGAATGTGAATTCGACCATTTGCCCATTTGCGACCGCGGTTGGATTATAAGACAATAACGTCTGCTTCGTATGGACACAATGCACCACATAAGACGATAAGGTCTGCTTCATATGGAAACAACTCAACATCTTTGTTCATGAACAGTTAGTTATGCATGTACGTATCGTCTAGTCCAGCTCATATCTTTGCGTCACTTCTCTTTTTCCTCGAACATGCATTATAACATGCGGCCTTGTAACGAGAGTGAATTTCGGACAACGGTCTCTTATATAAACTAAGGAGTTAGACGTTATAGCTGAGGCAGAGTCACATCTGAAACGTTTTCCTGAGATTATGAGATCTAATAAATTGGGGCAGAAAACAGAGCAACCCAAAGTTGCAAGAAAATAGAGCAGCCCAAAGGAAAGAACTATTTTTTCATTATTTTATTGACAGATATCAAACATACAAATGTTACTAA
>MU262544.1:0-45000 GCA_020310875.1 Ceratopteris richardii | reverse complement strand
TTATCATTCTAAAAAAAATGAAGAATCTTACAGAAATTAAAAAACAATCAAACCTGGAAATTGAAGGCATAACTTCTTCTAAATTCTTGAAGAGAGTGAGGAGCAATCTTGCTACACATCCCCGTCACTTTTTCCAATGTCTTTGGATCCATCGAAGCTTCCTCTTCCATAGCTTCTCTATCCTATCCTTCACAGAAGCTTGAAATTTCTTCTCCTCTATTTTACATTCATGGTCCTTATGAGTTCCCAAGAAGGTCCATGATAGATAAATGCTCTTCCATATAGATGCAAGAAAGGACTCAAAATCTTCTCCCTCTCAATGTAAGAGTTGTGCTTTCTTGGCTAAGGCATGGGCCTTTCAAGGCTTAGGTGCGAGTTCGATTCCTGTCATCTGCACGCATGCAGAAGTATTCAGGATTGTGCTCTGATACCAATTTTACATCACAGGTCTAATCCTTTGCTTCAGCTTGCTCTCACGAATGACTGACCAACACACACAGAGGGATTCAAGTTCATTCATCGCCCAGCCACGTCCAAACTTCTCTACAAAGAGTCACTCCAATAAAAGACTCTCTTGACTTTTTATTCTTCTACCCCCCACTATATCATATGGAAAGATAACCATATGATGTCATGTGACAAAAAGTGAGTTGTGAAGCAACAAATTTTGGTCTAGCCAACCAGCACAAGACCAGCCCTTGAGCATATGGAGACTCAAATAGACCTTATAGGCATGTGATAAGTGCAATAAGATGCACTAGGTGCTTTGGAGCAGCAAGGAGAGAGAGTCCATACAAAACAGATAGGTTTGCACATTGACTTGCTCAAAAAACTTACTATCTTTGGATGAGACAATCAACTTCAAATGCTCATAGCGACCAACATGATTACAATTAGAAAAAATCCTTTTGGAGTGATACACATAGGGTTAAGTGTATAGAATGCACAAGAGAACAAGAAAATATGCTTTTGGAATGAATCAGACACTCAATAGTGGTACCTACTATTTTTCAAGAATGCACAGAGATAGATCCTGAGACAAAAAAACTAAGATTTCTCCCAATCTACTAAACCAAATGCATTGAAAATATATACACATAAACTAGACACATCTTTCATCTAATTGGGAGCCCTGTAGTGAGAGTAGCAGCCTCTACACGCTTACTTTTGATGAAGAAGATGATGCAGAAAAATGAAGGAGCAAGAGAATGATGGCCACAAGTGTATGTATATTGCTTCCATGTAATTTAAAAGTGATTTGAAGTATTTATATAGACTCTTGAAGTGCTCCACGACTTCTACAAGTGGATTTTGAATTCAAATGAAGGCAGGATTAGTTGTTGGAGGTAATCAATTCACTTTCCTACAACCTAGGAAAAGTGAAGATCTAGTTTGATCTACTTTTAGGTGATTGATTGAAACTCAATCACCACAAATTCCTGGAATTTGGGCTCTCTTTTTATCATTTTACATGTGTAAAGCTATAGTCTTTTACAAAGGTAAATGATCCGTAAAAAATCTTTTAAAAAATACAATAAATGAGCATAGGTAAAAGAACATTTCAATGGATATTCTTTCGATGTAATCCAAGCGATAGATTTTGATGTAGATTTAATCCACCTGAAGCATATTGTAAGCTTGATGTTCCAATGGCTCCCCCTCAAGCTAAAGTATGCTTGAGTCTTCATTCTCTAATAGGTTGTATACCTTCCATAGCTTTGAATCTACAAAGTTTTATTCTATGAAGTGCCTTAGTCATCATATCTGCTACTTGCTTTTTAGTTGGAACAAAAGAAATGTCAATTCCCTTTGCCCTGAGCTTCTCCATGATAAAATGGTAATGAAACTCTATATGTTTGGTTCTTGCATGGAAAATAGGGTTTACTGCTAGATGCGTGGAACTTACATTACCTCCAAATATGTGCGATTTGGAACTCACAAGTCCCAAATCTATATACAATGCTCTTAACCATATCGCCAATCCTTACAACAAATTTTTTGGTTTTTTCTTTATTATCATATGCTTCTCCTATAATGGCCTCTCTGTTAGGCATTCGTACCAAAATTTTTTGGTCTTCAGTTTCATATTTCTTGAAATTCTCTAGTACTTCGAACAATGATCTGTTTCACTGCTTTTCTTTTCTTTTTCTTTTGACCACCTTCACTTCCATCCTTTGAATTTATAGTTTTGATGCTTGTGAGAGGTTCTTCTTCTTTTGGGGCAAATATTTCTATGTCTTCTAGATGGTGCTCCTCTGAATTAAAGCAACTATCCATCAAAATGGATTCTAGATCATCATCATTGCACATCCACAAGTAAGTATCTTCATGCATCCAAGATGGACCAGAATAACTTTTATAATGCACAGAGATTGAATCTTCTTGCGCCTTGTGGATAGGATTCCATTGTAGGGGTGGTACATTTCTGAAGGTATAATCCTTAAGATTGACCTTGGTTGTGACCCCTAAGTGCTGCAAGTACAAGGAATTGGTTCACCAATCTTTTACTATTTGCAATTGTCGTAGGAATGGTCTTCCTAGGATCACTTCATAAACATTATTTTTGCCAAATTCACATATAGCAAAGGTGTGTTCAAACTCTACAATACAAGTTTTTAGAGTTATCCCTTCTAGTTATCCTAGATGTCTTTCAACATGGCCACCAGCCATTTGAAGTTTCATCCTAGCTAGTCTTAATGCGGGTTTGCTCCATTGCTTCCACAAGGAGGTGATCGCAATTGCAACACTGGCACTTGAATCTAAGATAGCTTTGGTTGTATAACCTTGGTAGGTGATTGGAATATAAGTATTACCTTCTTCACCTTCACTCATGTCCCCTATTTTGTCTAGTGGGTATCTCCGGGACTTTTTGCTTAGAGCCTACTTTTGACACATTGGAACCAAGTTCTCGAACCTGATTTGCCACATGTTTCTAGAACTCGGGTTTTGCTTTGAGAAGCTTTTCTAAAGTGAGATGACATTGTAGCTTAGTGTTCTTCACCACTTTCGTGTTTCTTGGAATCACTGAGTGTTCACTCGTTATTAGTATTGTGGGAGCTCTGATCTAAAGATATTTGAATTCCCATGGGCGTGTGAATTATGGAAACTCTTGTAAAGAATTAGGTTCAAAATCTAATATTTCTTCTTCTTTTTTTATCTCCATAAATAGATGGAATGTCTTGGGGAAATCGATCATGAAGATCATCAATTTCAGGAATAGGAGGGGGATTGCCCTTCTCCTTCACCCATTTCTCTTCTTGTATTTCCCGCAAAAACTCTCGAGAGTACTGTTGAATTGAAATATGTGTTCCATCATCCATAGAATCAGGAACATAAACTTCCATTGGTGGTGAGGTTTCTCTTTCAACAACTGGTTGAGCCTGTGGAGGTAAAGAAACATGTGGCTTGTTTACCAATTGCTCTAATCTTTCTAAGCCCTAGAAATGCAAACCCGATTTGATAGAACTTGTGTGATTGAATAATTCATTGGTCTCGAGCATAGCCTGAGCTAGTTCTACCATTTTCATGCACATTTTTGTCCATCCAATCTCTAAATCTGCTCTAGCGTAACTCTTTTCTAGGTTTGCCACTGTTTGCCCTTCTTGAAGTCGAGCCTGGTAGGGCTTGAACATCATGCCCAAGCCTTTTTGGGATTGGATCTGCGAGAACAAACCCTGGTTGTGGTCTACTTACAATGAGTGGTGGGGTGGGATGAAGTGAAGTGGATGGAGTTTCGACATGCGAGGGGTTTTGAGATGCAATGTCTGCTATTTTTGTTTTTGCATCTTTTAGGATTTCTTCTAATTCAGATAACTTTCTAGCCCATTTACGATTGGCCTTCTCCCTGGTATCCTTCCATGTTCTTGTTTTCCTTTTACTAGGCTCTCCTAATTCACTTGACTCTAATTGTTTAGTTGATTTACCCTATTTTATGGATCGTGCCCTAGTGATTGCCTGTATAGACGCCATGTTAACACTACTTGAACTTGAATCAACCACTAAGCCTACCACATTAATGGTTGTAACCTTGGGTGCACTAGAAGGGTTCCTTGGACAATCTCTAGACAAATGTTCTTTGCCACACTCAAGACAGAAACCTTGTATTATGATGTTTTGTCCTTATCCTGGAGCTGGTGGATGGGGACATTGACGAATGAAATGGTCGCCCTGACATCTAAAACATGGTCCTCTAGGGGCTTGTGGTCTCATTTTTCTTGATTGGGGCCTAGGGTTAGGATTCGTATACATGACATTGGAGTATTCTAGCTCCCAATTTGGTTCCATAGGTAGTGCCTCATATTGATACATATAAGTCTCACTATGCTCAAGTGACTCTATGTAATAAGCTTGTGGACCATATTCATGGGTGTAGTCAGAACTTTGAGCATGAGGATCATTTTTTGAGACTAAAGGGGTCATCAACACCAATGCTCTATTGGGATTCTCCTCTACCATTGCGTACTTAACTAGAATCACATTGGCATGAGGTGGTGGTTGGTTTCCTAACACCGATTGTGGCCTATGTGGTGTCTGATATTATTGCTAGTAGTGAGTTTGATATTGTTGTGGTGGCCTATAATATGGCTATTGGTATTGGTTCTGATACTTACCCTACTGGTAAGGTTGCTGATAATTTTGACTGATAGCTTGCCTATAATTGTATGGACAATCTTGAGCCGTGTGGTTTGTGTATTTTCTCTCAATAGTCAAATATGGAGAATTCATTTCTCTCATGTTTTGGTTTTGCAATGGGCATACATTAGCCATGTGGTCACCTCTGCAAGTATAACATCGCTTCAATGAAGTGATCCTTGGTGTTTGTCTACTTTGAACTCCTAGATTCTTGGCAACCTGCTTAGCTATCTCATCTATCTCAGTGGAGGGTTTGGAAGTATGACTAGTAGAACTGTCAGAATCTTTGTAGAGCTTGGACAATTCTAACTCCTCACCCAAGTTGTCTTCTATGTCGATACACATTCTCAAGCATTGATCTAGTGTGATGGGCTCCTTGAGATATACATATGATCTAAGTTTCCCGTTTAGAAGTCCATCTAAAAACAATGAAACTTTTTTTGCTTGTGTAGGTAATTCAGGTGTGGGACACCTTTCCACATATTATTTAAATCTCCATCCGGCCAATCAAACCGTTCCTTGTGGTGTCTGCTTGAAGCTGTGGATCAAGGATGATGTGTTATGCCTGATGCCACTCTTGGAAAACTCTACGATGAATGCTTCTAGAAGTTGACCTATATTTTCATAATTGCAACTGTTCAAGGGTGAAACCAAGCTAAAGCAATACCCTTGAGGGTCAAACCAAATGCCTCAAATTGGGTGAATAAGTCCTCACCTTGTTCAACTCTTAGCACTTGTTTGAACTTGGCCACATGATCACAAGGATCTCCTGACCCATCAAAGTAGTTTTTCATTGTCTTGACCACTTGAGAGGGTCTAAGGGTTCTTGAGTACTCTCGAAGTCTAGGAAATGGAAAATCATGATCATCTCTTTGATGCCTATGTGCTCTATGTCTCTCTCTTTCATGTCTTTCATTTTCAAATCCTGATCTATCTCTACCCATTGTGTGTGCAAAGCTTACCTAAGGTCTCTCTCTAGCTCTTTCCCTTTAGATGATCCTACACCTTGGAGGCCATGTGAAACATTAGATCTCGATGGAGGAAAAATCAATTCACCCTGCCAAGTGTATACATGCCTATCATTCTCTATTACCAAGAACATTCTCTATGATGTGTTACCCAGATAGAAAACTTTGTCTAGTATCTCAGGATCTTTGAACTCATAGATGGTGACTGTTTATTTTGCTAACTTGATCTAGCTTGTATCTCCAAAAAGCTTCCTCTATTTCTTTATTCAAAAATAGTTCTATGCTTTTGTTGTCTTGGGGAACCCACTCTGGCGTTATCACTCTAGTCAAGATAGATTTGCCTTGAGGAGTCTTGGGTTCTCATCCTAGGTCTCTGTGCTCTATATTTCCTATCTCGTTCTTGAGAATGATATTTCCAAACTCATATGTCTTGTCTGGTAAGCTGATAACCATGTACATGGTTTGTTGCTTATCAATGTAAGAACCATCTTTGAATTTAACCACTGGGTTGATCATGCTTTTTGAGTTGGACAACTGATTGCCTCAGACCATCCTCATAGATGTGTGCACCTAAACAGGTGGTCATAATATACTCCAATTGTGTCTTATAGGGACCTTCTGGTGTCTGTAGATAAGTAGTGCCTGAACTACCTGTGGGTCTCTCCATGCTAAAACACATTTTTGAATTACTTGTTTCTGAACTTAGCATGTACGAATAATCACTAAGTTGTTGTGCCCACGACCTAGCGGTGTGGTTGGCACTAACCTCAGAAGATCTAATGCTTTGTCTGTCTTGACCTAGGTGTCTACCTGACCTAAGGTTCATAAGCCTTGGCTTATCAATCCCATTTTTCCCACACACAATTGTTTTGCAAAGTTCTTTTGTAACAATTACTTATTCTTTTCACAAAAATATTTGAGATACGCTTGTATTTAAGAAATTAGTTTTTTTTTGGAATTATTTCATGCCTAAGGTATCATCAATTACTCAAAACCACTATTTGTACGTAGCCTAAGATAAGAATTGACAAAGGGGGTTTAGTGTTCCTCCAACCTCAAGTTTGGTGCTCCAAAAAAATGTGCTGATGTCCATTAATTGTGCTCCCCACTCCTCGCTTTGTGCTACACTTTTCTTTGCTCTGAACTCCTTTGAATGCTCTTAATAGGCCTATAAAAATCCCATAGTTAGATCAAGATTTAGTCTTAATGTTTTTGATAGACCACTTGCATTCAGGTATCTCCAAGACCTACTTTTCCTCCTTGTATTTTCTAGAGCTCCCATAATTCCTACTCGATCAAATTCAGAGGCTTGAAGATTAGTGCATCGTTAGAAGATGAAGACTTGTATATACATGTACATTAAGCTTGAAGTTAGTTCACTTATACTTTTGTAATGGTGATGAGTTTGTACATATATGCCTATATATACAAGTATAGAGTCGAGACATAAGGAGAAATGATGAGTAACAAGTTCTAGAAGCCATTAGAGACTTTAGAAAGTGAGAGGAACATGAATTATCAACTAGATGTATAATTTCTCTGAATAGAATAAAGTTGCACCTCGATTTTTTGCTCAGTGCTCCTTTTGTTTATCTTCTTGAGGAACGCTTTTGTATATGTCTAATTCTATAGTTGAGTGACCTCTGTACAAGTTTTGAGAGTTTAATTGTAATCAAGCTGAGAGAATTTTAAGTAGGAACATTTACATGTGTAAATGTGAAGAAGTGAAGACAGGAACACGTGCAATCCCAATGGTCAATGTTTTGATCAGATCTCCCTCCACAATGTAAATTTTTGAGAAAGTAAGCACTCACTCTTTAAGTTGAAAGGTAAGCTACTTGTGGCAAAAAGCATTTGAATAACGGGGTCTAGTTTGGGAGAAACATGCATTAAAAGTTGTAGGTGTCAAAGTGGACCACACAGAAGAACAGTTTTAGAAATAGGTAGATTGTTTGGAGGAAATCTCAAGATTTACTAAGTATTTTGAGAAGTTTTGACTTGGAGAAGGTGCAAAAGCTTTAGACAACACGTTGTATAAAGTTTCATTGAAAACTCTACTCATTTGATCAGTCAATGAGTGAATTAAGTGCAACAGACTTTTCTGAGTAATCAGTTTCTTCACAGTTAGTTCAAAGTTTGATAATTTATCATTGATCTTCCAAACTTGGTTGAGGTTTTGAGTTTTTCTTGATATAGAGGTGTTCTAAAATCAAGGATAACTTGTTCTTTTGGAGATTAACACTCTCCATCAGTGGTATAAGAGCAGGAATCATCAAATTTGAAGAAAGGAGGACCCCGACTATTGCATATATACAAAAATCAATCCTTGAAGATTCAAAAGGTGAAAGTTTGAAGTGAAGTCTAGAGAAAGAGCCTGAAGCTATCAAGAAGATCAAAAGGAACTACATTCGAAGTAAAGGTACATTCATTATTTACAAAGCTTGAAGAATGTATTGCATAGGTGAAGAAAGGATGAGAGATTCTCTTCAGATAGAGAAATTGGATAGAGAAAACTATCCTGCTTGGTCAATGAGGATGGAAGCTCATCTCATGAGCAAAGATCTGATAGGATACATCACAGGTGAAGAAGAGAAACCAGAATTTAGGGATCCTAGTGTTCCAACTAGGGAAGAGCTCTTAGATTGGAAGACATGGATGAAGAAGGATGCTCAAGCAAGGAGCATCATCTACATGGGAGTCAATGATTACTTGCTACCTCAAATTAGAGGACTTGAAGTGCAAGTGACATATGGAATGCCTTGGAGGAGCATTTCCAAAACACTACAAAGTCAAGGAAGGCATCTTTATGGGTAGAGTTCACCACATTCAAAAGGAAGGCTTCTCAATCCATTTCTGATTATGTAGCAAGGATGAAGGACATTGCAGATAAATTGGTAAGACAAATTCTCACAGGTTTGAGAGGAGATGAGAAGTGGAAGCCTTTCATTCTATCCATTGAATTGTCACTAGATCATTTCATTCCTGATTTGAATCAGTTGCTAGGACATATGCTAACCTTTGAGCAATATGTCAAAGGTGATGTCGATAAAATTATAGGTTAAGCAATGTATTCAAAGGACAAGAAGAAGATTAACAAATGCAAGCAACAATTGAATGAAGATGAAGGCACTACTAGTCAAGTTAACTTCCTAAGAGGGAGAGGAGGTGGGAAAGGAAGAGGAAGAGGCAGAAGCAATAAAGATGGTGTCAAAGATTTCTGGATTTGTGGTAAGAATAATCATTTAGCTCATGAATGTTGTCATAATAATCAAAATGGTGGAAGATATAATCAAAACTTTAATTCAAGAGAAATAGGTGGTAGAAATCAGAGAGGTAATTTTAGAGGTAGAGGTAGTAGAGGTTTCTTTGGAAGAAATACAGGTAGAGGCTTTCAAAGTCAATCCTACAATAATACCTACTACAACTATGCTTCGAATCAGAAAGAGGATTCAACTTTAATTATGAATGCAACTTGTGAAAGACAAAGTAAAGATCAAAGAGTCTTCTACATAGACTCAGGGTGTAGCAATCACCTGAGTGGCAACATAGCTTTGATGACTGATTTGGAGAATAAGGTGAGTAATCATGTAGTTCAAATAGGTGATAATACAAAGCACAATGTGAAGTCCATTGGATCAGTAAAGTCCAAGGATGGAAGCACTCTTCTTGAGTAAGGTTTTGTATGTTCCTACAATTCCAAAGAATCTGATAAGTGTAGGGAAAATTGTAGAGAAAGGATATGAAGTAAGGTTCACTAATGATGGAGTCTTTGTGGAAGACCCTAGCAATGGGTATAAACAAATTGTTTCAGGAAAGAAAGAAGGAAGGCTCTTCACATTGAAGATTCAAGGCAATGTTGGTCATGCTTTATTCACTTATGGAGATCATAAGATCTTTGGCACAAAAGACTTGGACATTTTAATGAAAGAGGTATTAAGGATATGATTAACAATGGTTCAGTGCTTGGATTGCCTAATGTTGTAGGTCAACACATGACATATAAATGTGAAGCATGTCAATGAGGTAAGGATCATAAGCAATCATATAATAAGCATGGTTTCATGTATTTAGAGAAGCTTGAATTGGTGCATACGGATGTGTGGGGTCCATCAAAGGACTTTAGCAATAATGGTTCAAGATATCATGTGATTTATGTTGATGATGCTACCAGATGGATCACTATATATGTGATCAAAGATAAATCAGAGGTCTTCAATACCTTTAAACATTATCATGTGTATGCAGAGAGAATCACAAGGCAAAAATTGAAGAGACTAGGGTCAGATGGAGGGGGAGAGTATTTCTTTGCCTCTACAAGTTTATGTAGGTTTTTTGAGCCTAAAGAATGAAGTTGAAAAACAGTTGCAGGTGTTGTTGGCTAGTGTTTAATCTATGAATTCATCTTTTCAGTGCCATTTTACTACATATATTGAGCACATACACACTATGTACACTTCTATGGATACTATTTATGTATGTCCATGTGGTCATTGGTATAGCGGTTACATTTTTTGCATAAAGCCTTTTCCATTTGATAAAGAGGTTTTCTTAAGTAGAAGACACCTAGATGTTGGGGACTCTTTGGTGATGAAGGTGGAAGACTTACCTAGCCTCGCCATAGGAGATGTATGCTAGTTGTTCATAGGTGCTCAATACGCCTACCTAGATTCTTTTGGGTAAGTGATTATATGTAGTGGATTCAGTGATTCACTATGCAGGTTTCCATGTTAGTTCCTGCAGTTTTATGAGATTTTGACACTTGTCGTAATCTTTTTTGAAGAGAGGAAATTTTTCCATATTTTTTGTTTGCCAACTATATAGTGGTTGATTCACTCCTTGATACACTTATTAATGCGAGCACATTCACTCTCACATAATCCGTTTAGTTGCTCATTATTGCTCATTAATCATTTTTTTGGGGAGACTATTGATTTTTTCCCATAATCTGATACTTTGTCATCCTTTCTTGTGCCTTAGTGGTCCTTGGACTATTCTAGCTCCATTTTCATTCTAGTCAGTTGTCTATCCTCATGGTATCCAAAATCTCAGGCACATCTAGTGGATCTAAGTCTAATGTGAATGTTCCCAAGAGGAACTATAACTTGCAAGTCAAAGAACATTTTGAGATCCAAAATTTCATGGCACAAAATTTGCTCTATGGAAGAATCAAATGAAATATGTGTTGATTCATAGGAGATAGTGGAAGCTAGTAAATGGAATCTCAAAGAAGCCTATTGATATGGATGATGATGATGATTGGGATGAGTTGGATGAAATGGATAGGTCTACCATTCGATTGCACCTAGAAAATTATGTTTACTTTATAGTATTGGAACTGTGAAAGTGTAGAGGATCTTTGGAAGAATTTATGCAATACATATGAAAAAGAAACAACATCAAATAAAGTGTATTTGATGAGAAAGATATATGACCTTTGCATGAAGGACACAGATAGTGTTGTTGCTCATCTAAATGATTTTAACACTATATTCTCCTAATTACAAGCTCAAAAAATGGAGATGGATAATGAAATGAAAGCACTAATGTTGTTATGCACCTTTCCATCATCATGGGATACATTTTGCATAGCTATTAGAAATAGTGCACCTAGTGGTAAAGTGTTCTATGATGACATATGTGGAGCAATCTTGAGTGAGGAGATTCGTAGAGAATATGTGGTTGGCACTCAGAGTGGAGATGCATATAATGTTCATGATTCCTACCAAGGAAAGAATCAACAACATCGAAGATGCAAGAACAAGGAAAAGAATGGTCAACAGAATATGAGTAGAAGTACATCAAGGAAGCGGATTGTGTCAAAGAATGCTGGAATGGGGGTCCTCAATGTCCAATAGCAAAGATTGAAGCTCTGTACATGTTTGAAAGTGGAGTCAAAAGCAACTTCGTGGAGGTAGGTAGTGCAATAGGCTATGGTAGGAGGATCTTAGTTATCGCAAGCAAAAAAAATTTTGAGTTTTTCTTCTCCTATAGTCTTCTTTCTCCATGAACGTGCATGAGAGGTTGGTTTATCCCACATAGTAGAGAGAGAACTTGAAAAATTCACTTTATATATGCTCCTAATACTTCATTGTCTTAATCTCTTGAGAAGAGAAGGTGAACGACCTCTCTCTCTCTCAAGCAACTCGAATAGAGCATGGGCAGGATGAAACCTTCTCTTGGCAGGTGCAGGCAGGCCATGTGCATACCTAGGCAGCTGTGTGACCAACCATATGTGGTTGGGGGGGTGCTTGCATGGTCTGAATGAATTAACCTTCCTTGTGGGGCTCAAAAGCTCCTCCTTTTTGCTCTTTGCAATTCTTCGTGTGATGGCGGAAGCCTCCAAGATTGAAGAAAATGATGATGACTAGGCACGCGCTTAAAGGTGGCAAGACGAGAATTTTCTACGTGAAAAATCCCAAGAATTAGCTTTGAATACCAAATGTAAACACTAAAAGTAAAAGCTTCTGAATGATGTGTGTGCAACTCTCCTCCAATCCATAATATTCTCTTGCATTAAAAATAGTAATGATGTGGAATGGTCTAGTGCCACCATGTGGCCATCATGGAACACTCATCCCCATTACCATTGAATATCTTAGGATATCCCCTGAGCTTGGGACCTTGGCTATGGCTGACCCGTTATGGACATTGCCCATAGGTGGTGGAGTAAGATAGAACAAGACAAGAAAGAGCCCACGACTTGGGAATAGTTTAAAGTCTTGTTCTACAATAACTTCATACCACCTGATGAGAGGTCTAGAGCATTAGACACTTGGTTCTTCATCAGCCAAAAGAACCAAACCGTTCAGGAGTACTCGGATAAGTATAAAGTGGTACTTTTTAAAGTACCTGATACTATCCCAGAGTTTCTCCAGGTCCACAAGTTTGTGTTGGGACTTAGAGAAAATATTAGACCTTTAGTGAGGAAGGAGGAGTGTCACTCCTTGGCACATGCCATGGAGATGGATTAAGTCTATGAGGATGGCCATAGGGGCATAGGCTGCTAGGGTCATAGGTCCTCATGGACGAAGATGACCAAACCATCTTCTTCATCTACTCCTAGCTTGATCAATGCACAGCCTCAAAAAGAGGCTAAGCAAGTGCACATGATCAAGACTATTTCAGGAGGAAAAATAAAAGTGTCTACTTTGGCCGAGAGGGCATATAATAAGTCTATTCTTACCCCTCAGCATGTAAAACGTCATTATGGTAAACCATTTGGATTATTAATGACACTTCCCATTCCGAACAAACCATGGGAACAAATCTTTATGGATTTTATCACAGGTCTTCCCATCACTTCATCACATATGTCAGCATGTAAAACGTCATTATGGTTTATTGGATTATTAATGCCACTTCGCATTCCGAACAAACCATGGGGAAAAATCTTTATGGATTTTATCACAGGTCTTCCCATCACTTCATTACACAATGATATGATTTGGAAAATAGTTGATAGGTTTAGTAAATATGCATACTTTATTCCATGTAGAAAAATGTTTTCTGCACCTCAGGCTGCAAAATTATTCATTAAATGCATTTTCCCACATCACGGATTTCCTAAAGTAATGTTATCTGATTGTGATGTTATATTTTGTAATCATTTCTGGGTTGCCTTATTTCAACATTTTGGTTCTAAAATAGATTTTAGCTCTGCATTTCATCCTAAAAGTAATGGACAAAGTGAGGCTACAAATAGTAATATTCTTGATTTATTGTGTTGTTAATCATTAGATAGTCCCACTAACTAGGATGAAAAGTTGCCACTGCTTCAATTTGCTTACAATAACACAATACGCACCACTACTGGTCGTGCACCTTTTGAAATTGTTAATGGCAAAAAGCTTCCCACTCCCATGTCACTCACACAAACCAACATTCCGATAGCTGATTCTATTGCTCAAGATCACATTTCTATACTTCACGATGTTCACGAGCACATTAGGAAAAGTCAAGAGCAATACACACGTAATATCAATACAAAATGATTAGCTAAGGAATTCAAGAGCAATACACACGTAATATCAATACAAAATGATTAGCTAAGGAATTCAAGGAAAATGATCTTGTGTGGTTGCATATCATTAAAAGTCATCTAAAAAATATTTTGCAACATCCTAAAATTAAACTTGCACCATGCTATTATGGACCGTTCATATTACACAAAAAATTAATTATAATTCATTTAGATTAGATATACCATCTCATTGGAATATACATAACTCTTTTCATATTTTTTTTTACTTAAACCATTTAAAGGAACTTTACCACTCACTCCACTTCTTGACGACCCTCCTTTCTTGATGACCCTCCTTTCTTGATGACCCTCCTTTAATTGAAGAACAATCTGAAATCTTGGTTCTTGAGAAAATAATTGATCATGATGTCAGTACTACACGCAAAGGTACTCAATATCATCGATATTTAGTTAAGTATAAAAATCACTCTATTGAAGAATGCCAATGGATACATAAAACACAATTAACACCTCATTATGACCACTTAATTTCTGCATATCATACACAAACACATTAATGTAATTCCTCCATGAACATTTCCATGCATGTGTTTTTACATGAACATGCTTATTTTCATTCAGTGATGGAACATGTGACTGGCCATCCATGTTTATTTTTATTTCATCAACTGAGGTCAGTTGCTTTTTCAATTGAGGGGCATGTTATAAATAATGGAATGTGTTGGAGTGTTAGTTTATTAATGTATTAATGTGTTTTGGTGTTTTTGATATAGCAGTTGAAGGTTCATGAGGGCGTGAAAGGTGTGAAAGGGTGGACATCAATAATCGGACTTTAGGGTGGACATCAATAAATCCGATTTATAATTTAGTTTGTAAATAAACCCGCGTAGAAGGTTCTATTATTAGAAACAGTTAGAAAAGTAGTGGTTATAATAAGGGTCATTGTAGATCGTAATTTTTTATATTAAAAGCAAAGGCTTTCTACAAAATTCACCAAATTTTACTTTCACGCATGCTTTTCGAAGCCATTCTCATGTAACCACTCTTTTCGACATAATAAAAAATTCCTATAAATACATGCACTCTGTGGACTATCGAAACAGAGTGCATGGGAGAAGATTGCACCCAATATTGCATTCTGTCTCGTCTCCTGGCATGTCTATTTTTTTGTGTTTTTTGTATCCGTAACCTCTGTGTGCGTGTGAGCAAGATCCTTATAACAAAAAATTTTCCCATGGTAATGAGGTTTGAATGTGGTTGTAGTGCGAGTTCTTCGAGGTGGGCTTCTAGAGCTAAGAGAAGAGGCGTATGGTGGAATAGAGAACTGTCATATAAAAAAAATAGTGCGTGCCATAGTATGAATAAATTAGTGAGCGTTTTGTATGAAAAAGCTATTTGAAAAGTTTTCGTACATATAGATATTAAGATATAAATATTCAAATATTCAAATATGCGATGAGAATATTCAAATATGCGATCAAAATATTCAAATATTTGAAGTCGTCCAATTGCCTGCTCAAATAAAAAGTTAGAGGTCCAATTCCCCTTTGGAAGCCTGAATGTCAAAAGATTTGATGTTTCTAAGTGCGCTCAAAAGCAGTTAAGCGCACATGTATCATGTTGAAATTTTTCACTACCATTTAACATTGTAGGTCGAGTATATCATGGGATTGACTTGTGACAACCTTAATATTCTTAATTATCTTTAATAGACTAAATGGTTCCCGAGAAGGATAGAGCGAACTAAAGGTCTACACATGTCGATCCCGTAAGTTTTGTAATCGATGGTAATGGAATATGAAAAAATTGTTGTTGTTACAATATCAATGCAAAAAAGTGAATATGGGGGAAGTAGATTGGACTTCAGGCGGGCGGTTGGTTGGTTGAGATTCTTTTGTTTGCGGAAACATTCTCCTCAAATTTCCCAAAGACATAACATATGAAGAAAAGTCCAAAAGCGAGCGAGTTGAAAATTTTGAGGATTTCAACAATAGGCGAATGTCTTCAAAAGAATGCAAATAGATAGGTACTTAGTGATGGTTCACTTGTAAAACTCATAAAAAAAATTAGTGTGTGATAGTGATATTTTGATGGTTTGAAGCTATTATTGACCAGGATAATGAAATTTTGTATGATTTTAACGTCTTCCATTGAGATTTCATATCTTCTTTTAGATAATACTTTATTTGAAAGAAAAAAAGAGAAAAAGACTTGCATTCAAAATTAAGAATATAAGTTTAATTCAGCCCGAACCACATAAGTTGTAAGAATCTCAACCCGAATCCATGCAATTGGATAACACCGGTTTAAATGACTTATGCTGAGGGAAAGAAAACATAAAAAAAGACCATGGATTATGCTTTTATTGTGAATATCTTTAATATCTTAAAAAAGATAGAAAATTGGATTCAAACATATACAATCACCATTTTATATCAAAATAATCATTATAAGAGTGAGAACCTTGCACTTGATTCCATACCTAAATATAGTACAAACCCTTTTCAAACTCATCATGGGGCATCCATCATCATCATGTTCAATAACTAAATACCAAGAAATCTATAAGGACTAGGCACTATGAAGTTTTTTCACAGAAGAACACAAAGCCATAGGAAATGGCTATTCATAAAACTTGTCACTTGAGGGGGAGGTAATGTCATGGTCATTAAGGAAACCACCTTGAATCCATTCTACAGTTCATGATATTTTTAGATATCTCATAATTGATGAAGAATTGAGAATCTAATATCACCATCATGTGTAGAGCATGCAAACCCCTATGAACGATTGTCTATATACCTTATTTCGACATCTAGAGATCTTGTTTTGACTCACAAACATCACTAATGATATCATTTGTACTTGGCCTTCATAAATGCCCTAGATAATTGCCTTCCAACACCTATGAAAAGAGTCCACATCCACCAAGTCAGACGGTTGAGTCTCTCACCTCTTGAGGCGAGGGTGAGGGTTTGACCCTCCCCACTGGAAGGACATTAGAACAGACCTTCAGATATGTGTAAACGAGTCTAAACCAATTGAGATGTCCTCTTTGAATAGTTGTAAATCCATGTAAAACCAGTTGAACCCTTGCTCTTATGAGATAATGAGGGTCTCATGAGTACTATGTCCATTTACCCTGTACAATTGTAATTTCAAAGTTAAAGTTGGGGGAGTAAGCTTCAACTCAACTTCCATTCAAAAAAAACACCTATGAAAAAAAAGATATTTCACAATGCTCTTTAGTTTTGCCAACACCAATCTTGAGAGTGCAAGGAGTCGTAGTCTCTAAGTACGCAAATGTATTTACCAATTGAGTTTTAAACTCGTATGATCACTTCTAAACATAATCGAGAGCTATGCCTCTTCTTATTGCTATTATTGTTATTTTGTGTTGCTAAAATGAACAACATGTTAACATAGTAGCGCTGCACTCGATCGTCGGCAAGCAATTCTTTACTTATATAGAGGCATTCGCTTCACGATTGTTAAAGCTCGTAGTGCTTGCAGGTTCGAGGTTTAAGGTATTCGAGCGGGAACATGGCGCCAAAATCCAAGGAGTCCGCTGGACCATCAGCAGATGTAGAGCAGCAGGCTCAAAAGGGCGTTAAGGGAGGAAAGAAACCCATAGGGAAGAAGCCGGCGGCGGAGAAGAAACCTGCAGCAGCTAAGGAAGTCAGCGACAAGAAGAAGAAAAAAGTGAAGAAAGGCGCAGAGACGTACAAGATTTACATTTTCAAGGTTCTTAAGCAGGTGCATCCTGACACGGGCATTTCTTCAAAGGCTATGGGGATCATGAACTCTTTCATCAACGATATTTTTGAGAAGCTTGCACAGGAAGCTGCGCGTCTTGCTCGTTACAACAAAAAACCGACTATCACTTCTCGAGAGATCCAGACTGCAGTGCGTCTCATTTTGCCTGGCGAACTCGCGAAGCACGCCGTTTCTGAGGGTACCAAAGCTGTCACGAAGTTTACGAGCGGCTAGAAGCCGCTATTTTGCTCGACAGGATGTTGAGAGTTCGTGCATCCCTGCGACAAGGGGTTTTGTTTTAGAGATAGGGAGATCTGCCTAGCGTGAGGTTTATTCACTTGTACATATGTTTATGCTTAGGAAATAATCAAAATCGCCAATACTAACGACGGGATCAGCGTGTGTGTGTTGATGTCTTGTACAATCAGTTCCATCGTAGAACGGGAGGTTTAAATAGTCTCTTTTGTGGTGACCCTCGGAGGTATGTAATCAGTTCCTCCATAGAACTGGAGATTTAAATAATCTCTTTTGTGTCGGCCATCGGAGGTGTGTCGTTGCCTTATAGATATTCGTAATAGGTAGTTCATGTTTGGCATTTTCAATGGTTTTTGATGCATAACCACGTGTCGATTGTCTTTGGGATTCCGTTCTTTTTGTATGGCTCTGGGTATACGTGTGCCATCAGTTTGGCAACTTGATAATGAGTATTTATGTTTCATTACCTCACAACACTCATAGGATCTACGTTTACTGTGTGGCCCGTATCCTCTTCTTTTCTTTTGCAGCGTCCACAGTGGTTAAATGTAGTTATACTTTCATATGTTGTTTCTCCACGCTTGTACTTGTCTAGTTACAGTTTGAATTGCATTCTTACTGAACGGACTCGTTGGTTTTGATAGTTTGAAACTTGTATGTCGTTGTGGTTGTGCATTGCGGACCTTTATATGTCTTTGTAATTGTGCATTGCGGACCTTTATATGCCGTAATGCTCTCGTACATGCAAAATTGTCGTCTTATGCTATAGTCCTCTAGTACCTGTTTCCACCTTTCTTGTGGGATAGATCTGTTAGCTGCTAAAGAAATGTCCTGACGGTGGCGCATTTCGTAAAGCTCTTATTTTGTGTTCTAAGCTTATCGCCCCTGTATCATGGGTTCGGCATTGATGTTTTTTAGATGATTGGTGTAGGTACCTTGGATGGGTTTGGGCATTGTAGAGTTTTCTGGATTTTTTGTAGGTATCCGGGACTGTAGGTTGATGATGGTAATATGTTTCTTTTTTGTACATTGGGTGCATCTTTCCTGGTCAAGTCCTTTGACAGTATCTCATTTCTGAATCTTGCTCGATGCGTGATTCGTTGGTTTCAATGTCAGTCATAGCATTCTAAGTTGATATGGTTATTGATGTATAGTCATCCTAGATTATTAGCTGTCTCGTGGATCCTCTGGATGACGTCGTGGTAGAGTGGTTATGTTGCAAAGCTGATGGTAACCTTCTATCATAGCTTGGGGCTGGCTGTTGATAACTTGGATTTTTTGGTTTTGTTGTTTATGCAAGTTTTTTCTGAAAATGTGTATCCTTCACCTGTGCGGTCGACTTTGGGAAGTCATTATCATAAGCCCTCAGGGCTCCTGATGTTCTTTGGCGTAGGTGGCAATGAATTTTACCGTTATTTACGGATTCCTGAAATTTGATCTTCTTCCCTTATCGCAAAATCATTTTGGATTTCCTCGATCTCTAAACCTTCTAGTGGTTTATGCTATCTTAGAGATATTCACCGTATCTAACCTTCAAGCATGTCCTCGTAGAAACTCTGATTATTGCATCTCCTTTTTTAAGAGATGAGAATGTGGTAAATCATCTATCTGTGATTTATGTTTTGCAGAGCTGAAATATGCTTATTGAATCTCTTAAAGAGAGCTTTTTCTTTTTATTACGAGTAGGGCTTCACAAAGCCAATTTTGTAGTCAACTCTTCAATCATCACCAATGTTCACGTTGTTATGGAGGTATTTCTGTGCATGTTTAGGCCTCTTTATCATGTATTTTGTTCGAGTTTCGCTGCCAATCTTTTGCATTCTCGGAATCTTCTTGCTTCGCATATTTAGATATAGCAAATCCTATCGACTAATGCTGTCAAGCTTAAAATTGAGGCAGTCTCTTTAATTGTTTGGAAGTGGCAGTCTGTTGCGAACCTTGTTTTCCCATCAGTATGGGATTCGAGTGGGATTCTGGCCGTCTTGAAATTAACCGGCTTTTAATTGATTTGTAGTTTTTTCGAAATATACTTTTCTAATGGTCTTGTGCACAGTATTTTGATGGGACACCTGTTGCATATGATTCCTTTTTATCTATTAGTGCATATCTATTACTGCATTGCGAGCAGAAGTGGAATGCTTAATGAAGCTCTGTAATATAATGACACTCCTTGCGAGATTGTGAGTCATCCTAACAAGAGGACGAAGTTTTGGAAGAATTGACCATAAAGACCTAGGATGCATAGCCTTTTGCAGTGAGGAGATCAAGGAACCTCCACGTAACTTTCGGAATGAAAGTTCTTCCCTTGAATTCATTATGTGTATTATGCATACACATAATGCATGATGCATCTGCATGCATTACTTGCATGCAGACATACGCATGCATGCATATACAAACATGAGTGCACGCATGCAAAATACTACTTGCATGTGTATTTCTATGTCTACGCGTATACGCGTGTTTGTGCAGGTATATATGCATGTGTGTGGTGTACGCATGTATGTATGAGTGATTTGAGGAGTACAGTGTATTAGTTTCTTCTCACTGGAGCATGCAGGCACGCACGCACACACTTTTGACTTTTAACATGTTAACTTTTGAGCGAAAGCGGACTTATACTCTCTCACGCACTCCCATTTCCTTCATCACAAACAACGGATGGGAGGATGGTCAAAACAAATGGGGTGCCTAGCGTTTGCACATCTTTTTGATTTTTATTTGTCGTTTTCTTATGGATGTGACAATACTACGCAAAATTCATAAGTTCCTGTTCATGAAGGACTATTGTCTTATCAAGTGGGTATCATATTATTTCATGGTTGAGTTCTACTATTTGATTTATGCACATCGATTGCAGATATTTGGGGATGCACATCGATTGCAGATATTTGGGGACGATATCCATAGCCATTCTCATGAGAGTAGTGCAGAAAACATGAGGGTTTTGTAGCCTGGGGTTCCACCTATAGTTTCCTTGCCCAATGAAGATGAGGGAAGGATCTTCTGTGTAAATCTTGGAAACGGGTAACTTGGTAAATTTACATGATTTTTCAATCTTCTAGTCGCTGTATTTCTACGCTCTATGCATGGAAAACCACCTGCCAAGCTTTTACCTGAACTCTCTGAGATAATTCTTACGTGCATACTCGCTCAGGGAATTCCTTAACTTTCTTCTATGGCATAGATGCCAGAGTCCATACTACGGTATGGGAAAACTATGCATCATTACTTCTTAGTGTATGCAGTCTCCAAACTTTGAAACTTGAGTTTCTGGTAATCGCTGAGGCTTGAAGATTTTCAAATTATTTCAAAGGCCTAAGAAAATATGTTCATCCATATGGACCCAATGCATTCGACTGGATTTAGGAGAATCGCGCACACAGGAATCGAAGATAGAGGGAAGGATCTTCTCTGTAATGAAGACAAGGGAAGGATCTTCTGTGTAAATCTTGGAAAACGGTAACTTGGGCAAATTTACATGATTTTCAATTTTCTAGTCGAATGTTTACGCTCTATGCATGGAAACCTACCTGCCAAGCTTTTACCTGAAATTTCTGAGATAGTTCTTACGTGCATACTCGCTCAGGGAATTCCATCTTAACTTTCTTCTATGGAATACATGCCAGAGTACATACTATGGTATGGGAAAATTATGCATCATTATTCCTTAGTGTATGCAGTTTCCAAACTTTGAAACTTGAGTTTTTGGTAATCGCTGAGGCTTGAAGATCTCAAATTATTTCAAAAGCCTAAGAAAATATTTTCATCCATATGGAGCCAATGCATTCGACTGGATTTAGGAGAACGCCCACAGCAATCGAAACAACACGAGCTATATCTAGTCTTTTACACATGAACATAATAACACCTATTGATTATGGGTTTCTACAGTATTACATGTTTTGTGGAATTATCTGAAAAGGTTTTTTTTTATCGTAATTGTGCACAATGAGTGTATTCAACAACAATCAACATTACTGTAAACCGTGACTGAAGAAACGTTTCCAAGGTTAAAAGAATGAGAGAGAACAGGTTTCAAAGTTTAAATCTGAATTTGTATGGAAAGCTTTGAGGGCTTATTTATCTTATCTTGAAGTACTCGTAAGCAGCTTTTTAACTCTCGTCTAGTCCACTTTGTGCGAAGCTTGCGATGGAAAAATGCGTTTGGTTAAGCTTGCGATGGAGAAATACTGGATATGCTTTTATCCTCGAAATGGCTCTTATTTCGTTTCCATTCTTCCATCTCAGCCTCTTCAAGTGTGGATCGCAATTAATTTAGAATAGACACACGTCCTCTCCATACAATGCTAGGATAAGGTCCCTCAAAAGTTACCATTAGTCGTATTCCAATATAGGCTCATATCAATTTCTTGTCTGATCCAATCTCTACTAGAGTGGTTCTAGAGATGCTTCCAATTGTGGAAGCCCTTGGTCCAAAGTCTTTTGGCTCTTCGGCAAGAAAAACTCTCCATCGGCCTAATGCTGAGAATGGCAAATCAAATGGAATCGTTATGTCCAACTCTAGCCACCCACTTCTATTCAAAGTTCAAACAACAATGAGGCTTCATATTTTTCCAAGCTTTCCGGAGAAAGGACCTTGACCCTTTGGGAATTTTTGAGAATGGGAAATCAAATGGGATTGTTATCAACTCTAGCCACCCATTTCTAGTCATAGCTCAAACAACAATGAGGTTTCATATTGTTCCAAGCTTTCCAGTGAGAAGACCAACCCTCACCCTTTGGGGATCACCAAAATCAAGAGAATAAAGGAGTGATGAGGTAATGGTTTTTCCTTCTAGGTTATCAAAAAGAGATAAGTCTTGGCTTTTCTTGAATAATATCGTTTACCATGATTTAGTCTTTTTGCTCCATGCCTTGATCATCCACTTAGCTTGGTCCTCCACTTAGCTGCAAGATTATTAGATAGTGCCATAACATTAAGAATTTAATCATTCCATTGACTGCATTTGGATGGGCGTATATGTTCTAGCTAATTTTAGGAATACCTCTCTTATTCATGTCTTATGTCCAAAGAAAGATTCTACAAGTTCTTTTCCTTTGTCACTTCTTTCTTGCTTTGTCTCTAGCACTAGAGGAAATAATAACAGAGGGGATTAGGAATGCATTGACAACCATCCTCCCAAACATGTTCAATTGCATGCCCTTCCATCATTGGAGCTTGCTCTCAAGCTTGTTGCATCCAATCCCAACATTGATTCAATCGAAACTTCAAAACCTGTAGGGAGGCCCAAAAGTATGAAGATTTTTCCTACAACGATCACATGACACCCTTGGTTCCTTATGAATTGCGGGGAAGGTTGATTGAGGGTCTTAAATGGTGTCTTATTGTGATTCATCTTTGATCAAAAGGTAATGCACAAGGTATCCAAAACATTGATTTAATTGAAACTTCAAAACCCATAGGGAGGCCGAAAAGTATGAACATTTGTCCTTGCGATCACATGACACCCTTGGTCCCTTATGAATTGTGGAGAGGGTTGATTGAGGGTCTTAAATGGGGTCTTATTGTGATTCATCTTTGATCGAAAGGTAATGCACAAGGTATCCCAATACTTTGATTTGCTCGGTGTTATCAAACTCTTGTAGAAGAGAAAAAGCAAGTGGTTTCGATCTTGCACCAAGCAATTGAGCCCATCGATAATAATGGAAAAGAGAAGAGGGACCAATAGGAAATCTTTCTTGATAGATCTCTTAAAATGAAACAAAGAGGAGATATTACCATTAATATTGACTTGAGCTTAGGCATTCCCCCAAAGAGTACAAACCATTTAGATAAACTTGTTGCCAACATCCAAGTCCTTGAGGGATTGAAGGATAAAGTCCCATTCCGATGTATAATGTATGCTTTATGGAAGTCAATCCTCAAAAACATAAATGGTATAGACCCATTGGATAGAATCCTAACCAACATCAAGTGGTGTGGATCAACTTTAAATTGTCAATCCAAGAATGTTTACTTGTTCGAGTGTATGAACACACATCTCAAGAAGTGATGGAGTTCACACAAATTATGAAGAAGAACGTCAGTCCATATACATGCACTTAAGAGCATAAAATTCACATCAAGCATGCAATTAAGAGCAAAAAATGCACGTCAAACGTGCATAAAAATAGTCACCTTGGATGGCTATGGGTTAGGACATCTCAAGCACACCATGGAAGCTCCAAAGAAAGAAGATTGAAGAGAAGAGCCTTTCAATGGAGATGCGCAAAATTCTTCTCAATTGAATCAAGATCTCTTACAAAGTTTGGGTTTTTCACTTCTATACTAAAAGTTGTGCCTCTTTTCACATGAGTTTTGGACAAAAGTAACTTAAAAATTGGTCCTAAAATTTAAAAAATGATGAGAATGACTTCTAAAATCAATGGAAAATGTCCTTAAGTGCGGGTAATAACTGATGAGGCTCAAGGATTCCTTAGCATTCACAAAAGAGAAGTGTTCTTTTACAAAGATCCTTTCTTGATCAAAATATACAAAGAATTCCCTAAACATAGGCAAGTTGGCAATGGTGGTTGGAGTTCAAGGTCTACGAAAGCATGCAAACAACACAAGGAAGAAGAAAAAGCTTGGAGCACAACACACAATATTGAATGTATTACCATTAGAATGTACAAAGATAAGTGACTCATTAGGGTTATAGGCATACATAGAAAAAAACCTCCTAAAGAGGGAAAAAAGTGCCCCAACAGTCCTACTATGTTCACACACATCACCATCTAAATATATCAACAAATCCCCCTTGGGAGTGATGCGGTGAACAAGGAGCTGGCACTCATGTATAAGGAAGTGCCAAGCTATGTGGAATCAATCCACAAAAGGAAGTAAGCCCAAAGCTTTGCGGAAAGCTTCAAACTTCTCCCTAGGTAGAGCCTTTGTGAAAAGGTTTGCAATGTTCTCTTGTGTGGGCACATATGCCAAACTGCTCTCTCTAGCAGAGAACCTATCCTTGACATCATGATAGTGCATCTCAATGTGCTTAGTGCGAGCATGGAACATAGGGCTCCTCGCAAGTGCCAATGCGCTCTTATTGTCAGTGAAGATGGTGGCAGCAGAAGGTTGACCAACACCCAAATCAAGGCTTCTGAGCCACACACATTCAACAATCGCTGTGAAAGCTTCCCTATACTCAGCCTCACAATTGGAAGTGGCCACAATAGGCTACTCCTTTCTCAACCAAGATATGCATGAGCTACCAAGCATGAAGCAAAGAACACTCGTGGACACACGAGTGTCATAGTAACCAACCCAATCAGAGTCAGAAAAAGCATGTAAATTTGGCGGTAATGATCCCCCCCTTGGGATAAAAAAATCCAAGTAGCCAGGTGCCAGTCAAGTAGCGCAAGATGCTCTTAACCGCCTGCCAATGCTTGACACCTGGGCAATGCATAAATCTGCTTATCTATGAGACAGAAAACTGAATGTCTTGCTGAGTAATGCATAAGTAAATCAAGCATCCAACAACCTACTCATAAAGAAGAGCATCAAATGCATCTCCAACATCATGAAGACTCAATCGTAGACCTGTCTCCATAGGAGTGGCAATGGGTTTACAGTCTTCAAGGCCAAACCACTTCAATGATGTGTCAATATATTTTGTTTGACAAAAAGCTATTTTGCCATCAACTTGCATAAACTGAATGCCCAAATAATGATGCAAATAACCCAAATCTGACATCTCAAATGAGCCACACAGATCGTCCTTAAAATCAATAATATGCTTCTCATGAGGACGAGTGAGCTCATTAACATACACAACAATCATCAGAAGCACATCATTTGCATGCTTAACATATAAGGTGCTCTCAGTTGGACTCTTCTCAAAACCATGTGCAATCAGATAGGCATGTATCTTTTCATACCAAGCATGTGGTACTTGCTTCAAACCATATAATGCCTTTTTCAATCTGCACACTTGGTTTTCATGCCCTTTATGCACAAAGCCATGGGGCTGAAAAACATACACTTCTTCATGCAAGTCACCATTTAGAAATGCATTTTTTATGTCCAACTCATGTACATTCTAACCATGATCAGATGCAAGTTCACAAATGCTACGAACAGTTGTCATTCGGCATGTGGGTGCAAAGGTCTCATCAAAATCAATGCCTCTTTCCTACGCATATCCCTTTGCAACAAGCCTAGCCTTATACATGTCAACTATTCCATCAGGGTACGCTTCAGGTTGTATACCCACTTATTGCCAATGGCCTTCTTGCCACGAGGCAAGTCACATAAAGGCTAGGTACCATTTTTCATGATAGCATCATATTTTGATTGCATAGCAGCCATCCAATTTTCAAAATTTTGTGCTTAATCAAACAAATTAGGCTCATTCTCATCACAGAGACTAGAGGCAGCCATAACATAGCAATCTGATGCAAAAGAGGCACTATGAGAGCCTGAACGAGTATGATATGACATAGGTGCATCTAATTTGCTGTCACGCAAAGTTTGCACCAACCATTTTGGCATAGTTTTTGCCTCCTCAATATCAGTTGTCTCATCAACAAGTTCATCATGTAAATCTGCATAAAAAATGGAATGATCTGCATCATCACATGAAACCTGTAAAGGTTAAGTTGCCTCATTAGGACCAGCACTGGACTATCCACGTGTAAAAAGAGGCAACAAAGTGTCATACATGTCTTTGGAGCTAATTGATGTCTCCTTCATACATGAAAATAATGGCTGAATAGCATGTTCCACAAAAACAACATCACGGCTAACCAAGGTGTGTTTAATCTATGGATGATACAGATGATAGCCTTTGCTTTCAGAATTGTACCCAACAAAAATACATTTCATTGCTTTATCATCCAATTTCTTGCAGTTCATGCACTAATGCATATGCTAGACAACCAAAAACACATAGGTGAGCAAGAAATGGCTTGTGACCATGCTAAGCCTCATATGGAGTGATAGACTTTAATGATTTATTGGGATGCTTGTTAAGTATGTAGGCTGCACACATGACAACCTCAAGCCAGAAACTATGAGGTCAAGCCAGACTCTTGACCATACACCTCGCCATCTCCATGAGTGACCTGTTCTTCCATTTAGCAACTCCATTCTGTTGAGGTATATATGACAATGTACATTGATGTTTTATCCCATGTTCAACAAAAAATGCATTAAAGTCAGAAGACATTCTCCCCCTCCATCAGAACGGAGGGTGCCCATTTTACATGCTGACAGATTTTCAACCAAAACCAAAAACTCTTTGAAGCACATAAACACTTCAAACTTTGCTTTCAATGGATATATCCATGCATGCCAGAAAAATCATCGATGAAAGTCACGAAATAAAGATAGTTCCCAAACGAGGGTGTCTACATAGGACCATAGACATCATTGTGAAAAAGCTCCAATTTTTAAGTAGCTCAAACTAAACCATCTTTTGGGAAGGAGGAATGCTATATTTTGCCCAAAGTACAATCTTCACATACATGTTTGCTAGGTGCCTCAAGCTTGGGCAAAGAGTACACCATTTCAGATTTCTGCAGGTGTAGCAAACTAGCAAAATTTAGATGACCAAAGTGTGCTCATGTATTACACATGTTGAATCATTCACATATTTTTCATAGTTTATGAGCTTATACAGCCCACGATATAAAATGCCAGAAGCAATAATGACATCGCCATTCGACAAATCATTAACTGTACATTTGTCATCAACAAATTTCACAACCAAGCCAATCTTGGCTAAAGCTGAAATTGATAACAAATTCTTCTTGATCCCTGGCACAAATAAAACATCCGACAAATAAAGCATCATTCTTACTATTACTACCATGAGTAGTAGTAAGAATGATCTTAGCAACTCCCATAACAGGATAAGAGGAGTTGTTGGCACATGTGACAATATTCCCTGCAAGCTCAAGTGAAGTGAAGAAACTGTGCTACGAGGTAATATGTTTGGTTGCCCCACTATCCAAGTACCAAACATCTGAGTCTACTAGAGATATACACTGTTCATGTGAAGATGGGTCAAAACTACAAATAGTAGTAAATGCCCATTCTTCATTCTGAACAAGATTAGTAGATTTTGTTTTTGGTGTAGAGACCTTTGCAACAACCATCCAAGCCTCTTTCTTCCTTTCCTCTTTAGCAACCAATTTTGGACAACTCTTTATGACATGATCATTTGCTTTACAATATTTGAAAAACAATTTCTAATCTGTTTTCTTCTCGTCTCTGTCATCCTTCTTTCATTGTGCAAAATTAGCAGATTTCTGCTTACTAGTAGAAGAGCTCCATTTACCTTTGCCCTTTTGACTAGCCAAGAAAGCTTGATCTGTGACACACATAATGGACTTGTTCTGCCTATACTGATCTTCTTGCAATAGAAAAAAGACTAACTCCTCAAATGTTAAGGCATTTGGATAGCATTTCATCATCAAACAAAGAGTAGAAACAAAACTCTAATATGAATTGGGAAGACTATTCAGAACAGTCTACACCAGTGAACTGTTAGGCAAGACTTCATCAACAGAAATCAACTATTCTTTCAAATTTTTGATCTTTGTCAAAAAACTGTCCATGGAATCAACTTCATTCATGTGCTCACTTTCCACCTGTTTTTGGAGGTAAGCAACAAGAGCCTCATTCCCTGCCTAGTATAAAGTGGTAAGTGTATCCCAAGCATCCTTAGCTATTTTGCAAGAGCGAATGTGAGGAATAATGGCACGTTTGATAGACAAAGCTATCAACGCATGTGCTTGAGCATCTCTGCCATCCGAATAAATTTGCTCTATAGTAGATGCAATAGGAACTGCAACATGAACATGAACATGAAGAATATCGTCACCTTCAATGCCATCTGTATCACCTTCAACAACTATGTTTGCAAGTGTAATAAGATGTTTTTCAACACCGTGCACAATATTCCAAAGTGCTTTTGCAACCAATACATGACACATCATATAAACCCATAATGAGTAATTGGTACCATCCAACTTATCCTCAACAACCAACATACGAAATACATCACTACTTTCAACCATGGATATTGACTAAAATACCCTGATGCAGAAAAATGATTGTATATTAAAAATTTGAACAGACTTACCCTATCAAGTTTTGCTAAACTTGTAGCAGACTTTGAGATGGTTATAATGGCAAGTCAAAACCTATACATATCTTTGGCTTAAAAAGAAGAAATTGCCTACATTAGCACTGTGATAGTGCATTCAGAGGCTGAAACAAGCTCAGATCACGATGTCGACACCGCAGAGTGAAGCAATTTTGATCTCCTAATCACCTTGAGTATGCTCACCAAATTTTGTGCGATTTTGAGACTGTGACTAGAGGGGTGTCGATGATGCCCTAGATAAAGTGGCAGCCTACTTTGATGCCAATTTTTTGAGTTCAAGGTCTACGGAAGCACACAAACAACACAAGGAAGAAGAAGAATCTTGGAGCACAACACATGGTACTGAATGTATTACCACTAGAATGTTCAAAGATAAGTGATCCATTAAGGTTATAGGTGTATATACAAACCGCGAGAAACTATCTCCTAAAGAGGGAAAAAAGTGCCCCGATAGTCCTAGTGTGTTCATACATACTGTTCGGAATCGAACTCACAACCTCCCGGTTAGGAGTGCGATGGGCTAACTACTTGCCCCAAAAGCCATGGTTGAGGATTACTTGCTAATCCTCTCTCTTAGGGCGTGGTTCAACCATCTCCTACTAGGATTATGTGACATTCCTCCCCCCTTAGACTGAGCATTGCCCTCAACGCTCACTTGTGGACCTTCCTGAATCTCTTGGACCCACTTTCCATGCATGAGCGTTTCCACCAACCTCAAACTCCAGCCCATGGACCAAATTTGGACCTATCCTACCCCCAACTATGGGTGCCCAAATGCCCATGTACCTTCATCCAAGATTAGTTTCACATTCACCACGGATAAGCGCTTCCAAGTGCCCACGGGTGTACCCTGTCTGGATGTACCCTGGCAGGATGTACCCTGGCAGGTCTAACAGGATGTACCCTAACAAGTGTACCCTGACCGGATGTACCCTGAGACACGCCTCGATGCACCACCGTCATGCCCAATTTAGCAACTAGGCTCTGATACCAATGTCGGGAATCGAACTCACAACCTCCCGGTTAGGAGTGCGATGGGCTAACCACTTGCCCCAAAAGCCATGGTTGAGGATTACTCGCTAATCCTCTCTCTTAGGGCGTGGTTCAACCATCTCCTACTAGGATTATGTGACACATACCACAACAATGGTTGCCTTTGTGTCCATACTTGCTTCTTCTTCCAATAACTCCTCCCCTCCTAGACCTTGTTGTCTTGGAAAAGCATGTAGTGGAGCTTGGAGGAGTCTCTAATTGATCCACCTTGTGTCAGAGTTCTACATCTTCTCTGTAATGCTCTTTGGTTAGATTCATGAGGTGATTTTACCAAGAGTGAGCTTTTTTGGTTCAACTCTTGGGTATCAGATTGGAAAAAAGTATGTCCATATGTATGGGCATTAAATCAGACAACATAGCTATTTGAGGGTTTACAAATGTACTCAGTGTTAAAAAAAAAATCAATATGACCTCTTCAAAAGTAGTCATATGGTGGTTGTCAAAAAATTGAATTCAATTATAGTAGACGATGAGACACTTCAGAGGTGTAGTTCGAATGAAATCACGAAGTACGGGTGTATGCCATATCTAAATCAAGGTACATAGCATGGGATCTGATGAGAAAGTTATGAGGCACACTTTGAGAGTCTAATATTTTCACCAATATTTGGGAAGCTTGATCTAGTCTCTTCTCTGCCTCAACTTGCCAAAAAGAAATGGTTGTACACATGTATCCCAAGGTGAGGGAGTTATCTAGTGGAGCAACTATATATGGATAGTTTAACCAATACTTGTTAATGCATTGTCCAACTCACATATCATAACTAAGCCAAATGTATCTATGCACAAAAGACACATAATAGTGATTGTACTATATATATGTTGGTACCTTATTAAATGTTCAAAATTATGTCAGGTAGTTTTTAAATAGTTGACATTGCCATTGACGGTTGGTGTCTTGTGTTTTTCTTCCTAGTGAGATTTTTTACATCATCCCTCTTCATCATACGTGTTGCATTTGCATCTATACCAATCCTGTTCTTTATGTGTGCTTGTGCCCGCACACCGATGTGCCATATGTAGAATTAAACTTCAAACTAGATCTTCAAAATGGATTTTTCACATCCACTATACTAAGCACGACTCCAAACATCTCTCCTCATAATCATTCCATACTTCTTGCATTAGCTATATATGTGCTTCTATTTGAATATTTGCTCCAGGTATCTCTTGACCTGCACGAATATCTTCATCAAGGCCTCTACTTTGAGACTATCGTGGAACCTTGGTCCCCTTCTCATTTTTTGGATGCTTCAATGGACTCCAATGGTTGGGTTTCATAGTGGTGATGGTGCCTCATGTTCTTGTAGGGCTTGTACAAGTATATCTTCTTTCTATGGGTTGTGATTCCTTTGCTATATTTTGTGCCTCTGAACAATTTGCCAATCATAAATAGGTCTCGAGTCTTTCAATCTTCACTTGTTGACTCACGATTCCTGCTTGTTGTGATCTATTTCCATCAAAAGAAACATGCTCATTCTCACCACAAATAATAGAGAGAACCATTGCATAACAATCTGTTGTAAAGAAAGTACTATGAGAGCCTTAATAAGTCTGATATGAAAAAGGTGCATCTAGTTCCTTGTCCCTCAAAGTTTTGCACCAACCATCAAAACATCGTTTTTACCTCTTCTATGTCATCCCTCTTTTCAATAAGTGCAACATGATTGCATCATTATTTGGAACTTGTAAAGTATAAGGAATCACCTCATTAGGACCAACACTTGACTCTCCACTTGTAAAGAGAGGAAGCAAAGTGTCATACACCATCCTTTGTGCTAGCTAATGTCTCCTTGGTATGTGAAAGCGAGAATTGGATGAGGACAAAAATAAGAGAACATTTGCCAGTTGTATATTTGACTTTTAAAGGTGAAAACATTAGTGGTTTTATTGGATTCAGGATCTCAAGTGAATCTAATAAGTACTGAATTATTGAAAACATCAATGCAAAAGGAACAAATTTAAAACCCTAATAAGAACATTAGATGGAAAAATAGTCAAAATCTCTCTACAAAAAGTATCATATTGCAAATTGATCAAGAACAAGTGGAAGTAGAGTGTGAGGAATGCGAGACGAAATAATGTTCTGAACAATTGATTTAAGGGAAAACTTGGATGAGAGATAACAAAGTATCAATTGATTTGAACAGATGGTACTCCATTTGAATTTGGCCAATAAAAGAATAAAAATCTTGTTTGTTAGTCATGATGTGCAGGAGGTTAAGTGAAGAAACCCATTAAAATGGAAATGGAGAAATTTACTTTCTCTATATGAGAAGAGTTTTCATAAAAGAAGGATATACTCAAGAGAGCAGGTAGCAATAATGAGATGAGGAAACAAAGTCTGCAGAATACAGTGGAATAAGAAAATTTCAATAGAAGAATCTCTGTATTTCTGATCAAAAGCAGAGTGAGAAGGAGAGAATGATTTCACAATTCAAAGAACAATTGGTATGGAGACCAAAACCTCTTCAGACTAGTCAAAATCTAAAAGGGAAGTGGATATGGAGACCTAAAGAAAAACAAACTCATTATGTTCAGAAGCAACATTCAAATTGGAAATTTAGGAGTTCTAGCAACAATATGGAAGAAAAGTCAAATGTGAAAACATGTTGGGTTAGAAAAATGAAGTAGGTAACAAATACATAGAAGGAGATTATAATTTCCAAGAGATCAAAAGCATTGGAAGCACACAAGAATAGGACTAGAAAAACCTCAACATTAACTAACTACTTAAGTGTAATTCTTAAGACCCCATATTTGCACCATGAAGAGGAATGCATTTCCAAAGTATGCATGTATAGGGGTACATTACAAAGCCATGCATTCACTAGGCACAAAAGAGATCACCCAGGCACATATAAAAAATCTTTTTCATGGAAAAAGAGTATGAGGGGAAGAGAATTACCCTCATAAAGAATTACCCTCATATGTGGTCATATCACCAATGCTAGAAGAAACAGTGAATCAAAAGGATGGAAAAAGTATTGAAAAATTCAAAAAAGAATATATTAAAAAAATGGAAAGAAATATAAAATAATTTAAATATGAAAAAAGAGAGGTAAAAATATGGAAAAAATTTTTCATGATAAATTTGATCTTTTCACTCTTTTTGAATTTTTTACATGATAAGTTCCAATAATTTTCTAAAGCACAAAGCAAGATCTAGGGTTGGGTAGTGTAGAATTTAGTTTAATTTATTTCATTTTCTTAAAACAATTTTTCTGTATATATGAACATAATTTTTTCTTTTTCTTAATGAAAATCTATCTGAATTAATTTTTCATTTCTTCCCAAAAGTACCTAGAAGAGAAATCTTGCTTCACTAATGATCACTTATTTGAGTCTTGAGAAATCTTGAATTTTGGTTTTTCTTGGTTTTTTGGATCAAGAGACTCAATGTGTTGGAGTGGGTGTTTTATTTATTTTCACACACTTACAGGATGTTGAATACCCAGGAGCTACCTATTGCTAATTTGGAAGGGGATTTCGTGTCCTTATCTAGAGGCATTGGTTCCTTGACAACGAAACTACAGAGGAAATTCATGAGCCGGAGTCAGATGTTGATGGACTATCCGAGAGTGCCAAGATAGCAAAAGAACTCAAAAGAACCTTGGGGATCATCGATCAACATATATTTTTTGTAAAAAAGGGTCAGTACAAATATACAATGCTTTTTCAGGAATTCTATCAATTTTAGAGGGGCAACAACTACCTACAAGTAATGGAAGGCAGTAGGTTTGCACAGGAGTAGGTTTGCACAGGATACTGGATGAACCAATTTTCTTCATAGACTTTGAAAGATTGGCTCAAGTAATGTCAAGTTTATAAGAATTGGGAAGAGGCAATGATGCCTATTTCATGTGAAAAGTAAATAATAAGGATGGTGAGGAAGTGCAGTTACCCATCAAGCCAGAGCATATCAAGAATTCTTTGAAATTCTATACTATGGGGACCAAGCTAGATGTCAACTTTGTGAAGAAGAATGCTGCAACATATGCAGGTTACACCAAATTCACTAACTTCAAGGGAAAAGAAAATGCAAAATTGGCTATAAGGATGTTTCTTCAATATTTATGTTTTCCAAGAATGCCTAGGTACACAATACCTCACAAACCAGTCACCCTCATTATGCTAAACAACAAAGATAAGACTAGGCCCTTTGGAGTTATGGATGTAGCTCCTTATATTCATGAGCAGCTTAAAGAATCAGCAAAGCATTGTCCAAAAAGGAAGTTCAGGAATGGAGCCCAATTTTTTACCAAAATCATCTATCATGTACTAGGGATGGAGGAAAAATTCCAAGTGGGTCGAGATGCTCTTACAAGTAGAAATAGAAGTCAAACAAGGAGAGAACAAGCAGATCAAGTAAATTACACAAAATTTGAGATTCATAACATTTTAGCATTAACTTTAGTTGAGAATGAACCAAAAAATGTTAAAGATGGACTACAAAGTTTTTATGGAAGAAAGCTATGCAAGAAGAGATTGATTATATTCATAAGAATCAAATATGGAAGCTTTGTGAGTTACCAAAAGGTAAACAGGCAATTGGTGTTAGGTGGATCTTCAAATCAAAGAAAAGCATATGGTACTATTGAGAGGTAGAAAGCAAGACTAGTTGTCAAAGGTTATACACAAAAGAAAGGTATTGACTATGATGAAAATTGCACCTACTAGAATGATAGTAGTCAGGACAATACTTTCTTGTTTCATTCTTTGGTTGGAATGCATACCAGTTAAATATCAAAACTACATTTGTTAATGATGATCTTCATGAAGATGTCTACATTCAACAACTAGAAGGTGTTGAAGAGACAAGTAAACAACATTAAGTATGCAAGCTTATCAAAGCTTTGTATGGACTAAAGCAAGCACCAATATCTTGGTATGAGAAGATACATCTCTATCTTGTATCTATTGGTTTTGAAAAACTCAGATGCAACTCCTAGTCTTTATGTTAAAGCTGAGAAAGATGTTTTAATTATTATTATCATACATGTTGATGATATGATCATGACAAGTCCCAAGGATTTAGACCTTCATTATTTTAAATCACAACTTAAGCATATAGTTTATGTAAATGATTTAGGTATTTTGCATTATTATCTTGGGAGTGAGATCAAATACAAAGATGAGTGTATCTATATAACATAGCATAAATACATTGAGAAATTATTGGAAAGGTTTGAGATGTCAGATTCCAAGCCTATGCAGACACCTATGGATGTTAATGTGTCATTACAGGCACAAGCAAATTCAAAATCTTTTGATGCTACTATAGGAGGTATCATGTGAGGTAGATCTAGCCTAATTTGCATGCATTACTTGTCCCAATCCTATATTAGCTATCACATGAGAACATGTCTTCATACACTTGGTGATATAATTCACAGATTGATAATTTAATGGGTGTATCAATTCCACCACTATATGCACTTGTTTGATGATAGAGATTTAGTCTCCTTCATTGTAAGTCCCTAAGACATTGTGAGCTTAGATACACAATATGTATAGTATGTATATGTATATGCATATGTATATGTATATGTATATGTACACATAGGAATATGTATATGTATATGTATATGTAAAGGTATATGTTATATATATATATATATATATATATATATATATATATATATATATATATATATATATATCTGTGTGTGTGTATGTATATGTATATATACATTTATATTTATATGTATATGTGTGTGTATTTTATATATATCTGTATATGTTTATGCTTATGTATATGTATATGCTTATGTTCATGTTTATGTATATGTTTTGTATATGTATATGTATATGCACACACACACACACACAAACACACACACACACACACAAACACACACACACACCACACACACACACACACACACACATATATATATATATATATATATATATATATATATATATATATATATATATATATATATATATATATATAATATATATATATATATATACATACATATACATACATGTGTGTGTATGTGTATTTATATGCATATGTACATGTGTTAGTGGTCAAGGCATGTTAAGTCATCAAGGGAGCATGATCCAAGGAAGCCAGAGATAGGAGGGCCAAAGAGAAAAGGAAGGCGGGCCAAAGAGAAGAGCAAGGAGGGCCAAGGAGACAAAGTAGTAAATGCCGATAAGGCAAGGAATAGGCCCATTCACTAATTTTCCAAATCTATTGCACATACAAACAATGATTTTCATCATTAGCCCTCATTTCAAAAAATTGTTTTCATAGTCCAAAGTCCATTTTGTTCAACCTGAAGAGTCCTCAAGCTTGAGAGTGCTAGGAGGACCTATCTACTGAATTTCATAATTTTTAGAGCTCGTTTGCACCTTCAAATTAGCTTAGGAATATGTTAGGTGCAAATTAGCTTAGGAATATGTTTTAACTAGGTGGGACACTACATGTGAAACGGTCCAAAAGTAGTGTAAAAATTATAAAAAACAGATAGAGAGCTCATTCTAGAAGAGATCATCTTTTGAAATTGAGCTTGTATGAGAATATCTTGTAACTTGAAAGTAGTTCAATAGAAGATTTCATTGTTCTCTCTCTTGTTGTCTTGTGTGCATGATAGTGTGCTTCTCATTCAGACACTTGTGCATTCCACTTGCTCATGGTCATCATACCACCCTCACATTTCCATGAGGTAGATATCATCACATTGGTTCTCACCATTGTGCTAGAATGACATCAAATTTAGCACCATTATTGGGAAGCGAGCTTTGAGGACAAAACATGTGATGGTAAGATGTAGAGATTTGAAGTTGGAATTTTAGGTAATTCTCTTTGTTCTTCATTTTGTACCTTCCTCATCATCATCCTTACCATCCCTACTCACCCTCTACCTCCATCTCCATCATCACAAAATTCCACCTTCTTGGCTATATCCCCCCCTATACTTCATTCCCATCTGAGCTAAAGTGAGAGAGCGATCTAGTGCATTGTGTTTTCTATGTTTTTCTGAGCTTTTTGGCAAGTAGTATCTTGAGCAACATCATGAGTAGCATTAGCATGTACAACAAAAACTCTGCATGCATCCCGAGACAAAGACGTTTTTCTATCATGATAGAAAGAAAACTTGGGTATTTTGTAAATTCAAGTAGAGCACTATAGGGTACACCATGTGAACAACATAATTTACTAAAAGCTTTGCAAAAATAAGCTTTAATTCTACCCATCATGACACACAAATGCTTCCATCATGATAGACTGACTCCTTGGAAGGGTTGAACAAGCTCACAATACCTAGAATGCTTGGGATCACACATCCCAAGCAATTGAGGATCAACAAGGTCATCAAGGAAGAACTTTCAACCCCTTGGTCAATTTCCTAGTTTAGGATGTGTGATTAGCAAATTGATTAATTTAGGGCTACAATAGGCATAAACAAGTTGAAGAGCCTTAAATTTCTCAAGTTCAAAGATAAAGTAAGATAAGTCAAGAGAACCCTAATTGGAAAAGAATCTAATATGATCAAGAGAAACATCAAAGTACGACAAAACTTAAGCATTCCTAATGATGCATATATTAAAACAAGAAAATTACTTAAAAAAGGAAATTTAAAAGAACAAATGGATGTTACAAAAGAATATTACAATGTAGTTGAACGTTGGTGTTGGGTTAACCATTGAAGCATATGAACCTTAGGTCAATTAGATACCTAGGAGGGGATAGACAAATCATCAGATCATTGAAGCTAGTGTCAATCACACATCTAGGTTGTGGGTTCAACAACTGAGTATCCTTACAAGTTGATCTCAAAAAAATGAGTGATTCAGAAATGTCTTTTAGCATGGAAAGACACATAGGTGGTTTAGGGCTAGCTTATTTACAAACCTCTGAAGGTCCCATAAGACTAAATTAGAGTACATACAAACCAACTGCTTAGGTGCATGCATCTATGAGGATGGTTTGAGGCAATCAATGGTCCAAATTAGAAACCTGATCAACCCTTCAGAATTGAACACCTAGTGGTCAAATTTGAACAGGGTTCCTACATTGATAAACAAGGAACCATGTATTGTTGAGTTATCAAGCTCAACATGTGATGATCCAAGATGACATGTATCGCTTTTTCATTGCTCTAATATGTATATGGGTCACGCCAGTATATATCAGGGATACTTCATTGAGCTTTACAAGATTTATCTATCGAGAGTGATGGCACACTTGTTTCTTGCCAGCTCACTCATTCATGGATATTAGGATTTCCTTATGTACTGTTCTTTATATATTGCACTTGCTGTATTGTTGTTCTAAGTCATTCTTGTACATTCCTTTTATGTAATAGAAGAAGAAGAAGAAGAAGAAGAAGAAGAAGAAGAAGATGATGATGATGATTATTATTCCTTGCCTCAATCTATGTGTGTGCTCCTTTTTTATTGTGAGAGTGTGTGTGAGCTCTCTTCCTTATCTCCTTCCTCGTGACATGGTATCAAAGCCAATGTGGCTGTAGAGGGCTTGTGGAGAAGACCGACAATGAAGAGTATGCGAGAAGGCATGGAGAAATCATGATTCACAAACGACATCAGATTTCTATTTTAGAGCCATCTCGACCTCTGTTTTGAGCCCGCAAGGTGGGACCCACAAAAAAACCAAGTCAATTTGAAAAACTATAACTTGCATCCTGTTTTGGCAACACTCATACATTCTACATCCAAGGTTTCAAGAAATTTTGTGTATTTTTGATACACAAAAACTATGTTTTTCTGAGATCAAACTATCACATCATAGTGCAACATGGTTCAAGAAGAAGTACTGCTTGTAGTGTTTTTGCAGTGTTATGAATTGCTGCAAAATTGGCAAATGTAGATCGAATGAGTCAGCTTATGAGTGATAAGCTGGGAAAGAGAAACTTCCATGCTTGGAGATTCAAAATAAGAGAGAACAAAAATGCTCTGCAGTTACCAGAGAGAAATTGGGTTGTGGACCAATTAAGAGCATGAAGAATGGAACCAAGGAGCAAAAAAGGTAATGTATTGGCTATCTGTTAGCATAGAAGATAACATGATTGGGCACATATAGGATGCCAAGACTCAAAAAGAGGCTTGGAATAGTTTGATCACATTGTATGAGATCAATACAAAGGCACAAAAATTGCAACTCAAGAACAAGCTGCATACACTGGAGAAAAGGGCATGTCAATAAGTGACTACACCTTGAAAATCAAAAGCATATGTGAGTCACTTGCATCTATAGTTCAGAACTTCTATACAAACCATGGAAAATATTTTGAATTTGTTGATATGGTGTTCATGTTGATAATTGAAGAAAAGAATCTTAGTGAGGACCCCAAATTCCAAGTTGAAACCTAGCTCTAAGTAGGTACTCTACTCTTGCAGAGGAAGAGGCAAAGGTAGAGGTTTTGGAAGTGGAAGATGAAAAAGTAACCAAGATCAAGGTCAACAATCATGCAGGACTTAGAGGACAATTTCGAGGTAGGGGGAGCCAAAGAGGCTGCAAAATTTTCCAAAGAAATGATTCAAGTAATGAAAGTAAAGGATGCTGGAATTGTGGTAAACATGGACATTTTGAATGTGATTGCAGGTTGAAGAATCAAAATAAAGTAGAGGACAACAAAACAACTATGCATCCACAAGTGTAGATGATTCTGAGAAGCTATTCATGGTTCAACATCATATGATGAATAAGATGTCTGCTGATGTTTCAAAATCGAATGGTAATGTCTGGTATATTGATTTAAGTGCTTCAAATCACATGAACAATCATGCGAAATGGTTTAGTAGTTTGCAAAAATTTACAGTTCCTAAATATGTTGAAATAGGTGATGACACATCACACCCTATCGAGCATACAAGAAACATAGCATTGTCTATGGAGGATGGGAAGGTAAAATATCTGATGTGCTCCATGTTCCAAATATAAAAAAGAATCTGGTTTTTGTTGGACAATGGTTAACCAAGGATTACAAGTCAGGTTCAATGCTGATGGGTTATATGTAGAAGAGTACAAACAGGATGGATGATTGATTGCCAAAGGAAACAACGTGGGTAGGATGTTCACCTTAAATGTGAAAATTCATGAAATGAATGCAACGATGTTTGCAAAAAGTGCACGAGTTATTGCAGATATAGAGATCTAGCACAAACAAAGTGGACATGCAAACTTGTTGTAATAAAGTAAGTATGTGATCTAAGGATTCGACTGGTTCAGACATATCTAAAATCGGACTCCGTTGGTCATCCGTATGTGTGGCCAAAGATCTCGAGTCTAGACTTAATGGTAGGTCATTTACTCTTGTAACCAAGTAATCCACTTAGCCTAGTGGTTAAGACTCAAGGGTGTGAAGGAGGAGGTCTTGGGTTCAAACCCATGGGTTACATGGGAGAGTGTTTGCCCAAAGATCTCTAGAACCTTCTAGAAGCATTAACTCTGGCTAATTGGGACACTTGGCGCACATGTAGTTACATGGCTGACACTTGGATGGTTAGTATCCACCTGCCCATGCAGGCGGTCCCTTGGAGAGAGCTACATATAGAGGCATATGGTTGGGAGGAGAGTCATTCATTCATGAGCATTTCCAGTTGTTACGATGTTGCATTGGTATTAGAGCACTCTCCATAGCTCTCTCCTTGATCTTCTTGCTCATCATTTTTGCTCGTGGCTATCTTGATCTCTTTTGAATCTTGCTCGCAGCTATCTTGAGATGCAGGCCGAATTCGTCTTGCTGGCTTAGCATAGGAGAATAATACCAAAAAGAAGACCCTCTCCTGTGAGCATGCACGGGATTCGAACCCAGCACCTGTCCATCAAGAGAGTGGTGTTATATCCACGAAGTCAAGCGCTAATCGTGAGGGTCAATCGGGGGCAGCTTATTGAAGGCAGTTCGACGCTGAAGAAGACCTCATGTAGGGGCTAAAGGAGAAGAAAAAGACTACATCTTATTGCACTGCGCCATCCGGTATTCGAATTCAGGTGGCAGTTTTGGGAGCTCGCTGAAGCAGCCAAAGCACTCAGTGCTTATGTGTGTTTTCTCTCCTGCAGAAGTTGGCGCTGTACAAGGGGTTACTAAGGACCAAAAGGAAGGATAACCAGAATCGGTGCAGATTCGATCTCATCACCTCCTAGAGAGAAAGCCAATCTCTTGTCCACGATCCCAAGTTGATTGGCATGTTCTATTTCCAGCAGACAAAGATTTCAATCTAAACGTGGCACAATAGAAGTGTTCTAAGGCAGGGGACTCGAATCGGTTATCTCCAGGAGGGAAGAAGTCCAATTTCTTACAACAGAGCAAAAGCATATCTTGGACAGAAGGAATCGAACCCTAAACTGGATAGAGCTGTGGAGTGAAGATTCGGAGGCCTAACTTTGTCATTATTCTAGTATCCTTAGCTAGAATCAAGTCGACCTTGACGGACCAAATCATCAGGGAAGATTCTTGTGATATTCTTGCATAGCCCTTTTGATTTTGTTGCACGCACCACTTGCGTTAGGAATACTAAAGTTAGTAAGTTTAATAACGCTCTGTGTGCGATGGAGGGGACTTCTAGCCACGTCTCGCTTACAAGTACTACTAGTGCGTCAATGTATGTTTCCATTCCTATGTTAGTAACATCCTCATTCATGACTAAACCACCAATAGTTCACGTGCATTGCATTCATCTGCACCTATGGTTTCAAATACTAGTCATGCGTCTGATGCATCTAAAATAGAATCGACAATTGTAGAATTAGACGTTGAGGATTCTACGAGGAAAGGGGAAACAAACACTACCTTAAACGAGGGGAAAGATATGGAAGTAGGATGTTGCTAGTTGAGCAAGGACTTGGACGGTTTTCCAATATTCCTGATGAGGTTGCAGAACTCCGTCAATCTGTTGACGGAATCCAAGATCACCTTAAGGCCATTTTGAACTTACTTCAGACGCCTAGGGATATCAGTAAGGCTACTTTGGGTAGTCACACAGATACAATTGCAACTTCACCAATGTCTGTTAGGATGAAAAAGGATAAGGGATTATCCTCTCCCCATATAGACATGTTTCCCCTAACGGGAAGTATGAGCCGTCTTAGTTTAGTATCTTCTACTCCCTTGTTTGCTACTTCGGTAGGGATCTCAGGAAGTCATAAGTGCCCAGTGGATCTTTCCTTGGGAAAGGAGATCCGTCCTCCTTACTTCTCTGGAGAGGATAAGGATAGGAATAAATATGCAGCTTTGACCTTCTTGGAGAAGTGGAATGATGTCCACAAACTCAAACATACCCCGATCATGTGAGAGTAGTAGAAAAAAGCTTATCACTAGGACCCAAAGCTTATACTTGGTGGATGAGTCTCTCTGAGACTCATAAGAAACCTACTACCTGGGTTGAATTTTCTCGCCTCTTCAAGAAAGAGTTTCTCCCCGAGAATGAGGAGGAACACAACTGGGAGGCATGGGATAAAATTCATCAGAAAGGTATACCGTTATAAGTTTATATTTTAGAATATCGAGATATTATTTTGAAGTTAAAAAACTTAGATGATTTTCATCATCTTCACGGTTTTGTCAGAGGACTTAATCAGCGAATTTGAAATGAAGTCAAAAGACATGCACCTAAATCCCTGGAAGAGGCGACTAAGGTTGCCCAAATTTATGAGGATAACTCACTTTTGGATGTCCCGCAAGAAAGTAATTATCTCCAGAAGAATAAACTTTAAGCGCAAGGGCAAAGGGGCAAGATCGAATGAAAGGATGTCTAAGAAACCTTGTATTTAGACACATACTTTCTCTAGAAGATCATCTTAAAGCACAAAAGGAAAATTTGTGCTTTAAGTGTCTCAAGCCAGGACATCGTAGTCGTGCCTACCCTAGTTGGAAGAGAAGTAAGATCTTTGACTGACAAGGGAAAGGATAAGCAGTAGATACATCTGATTCAAACTTTGGACTTGGATACAAATTCAAGTGCAAAGAAGGTTCAGATAATGCACTGCGATAGTACCCATAAATGCCAGATCTCCAAAAACATGTGGCAACATCAAGAGTTTGGTCCACATGATTTGGTCAAGCTTCATGGATCAGTCAAAGGGCACACCATCTGGATAATGGTGGATGATTCTACTATGCATAATTTTATTACTTACGTGTTAGTGAAAAAACTAGCTCTTCCTCAGAAACCATCTCCTCATAAATACATTGTTTCCATGATGCACGGTCAAGACACCCGTGTTTGAGACACAATGATATCTAATTTGGAACTAGAAATCCAAGGATTTAAAGACACTTTGGACTTCCAAATAATGAACATGGATTGGGTAGATCTGGTATTAGGGAGAGAGTGGCTATGGAGTCTAGGACCTTCATTGACCAGGTGTTATTTTACTAAACACTTTGGAATTCCAGCTCGACGGTGTAGTGTATAAAATCAAGGGCGAGCATGATGTTCCAAGTATCCCTTTGATTTCATATACTGAACTTAAGAAACTTGTAAATAATGAAGCCAGGACTCAAGCTTTCTTGTCCTTGGCACTGATGTAATAGATTCCGATAATATAAATCAAGTTTCTTATGTCTCGTCTTTTATTCCTCGTGAAGTTCATATTAAATTTAACAATTCAATGAAGGAGTTTAAAGATATGTTCCCTAAGGAACTCCCCACGGCTTGCCACCTCTCGTGGAAACATCGATCATAGTATAGATCTGTTTCTGGGAACCCAGCCAAAATCTCAAAACCCATACCACCTCCTCTATGTCCAGAATCAAGAAGTTGAAAATCAGATTCAAGAATATTTGGACAAAGGATTTATCCGCTCAAGCCAGTCTCATTGGGCAACACCCCATCCTTTAGTAAAAAAGAAAGATGGAACTATGAGGCTGTGCGTAGATTATAGGGCATTAAATAATCTTACAATAAAGAACAAGTATCCCATGCGCTAGTCGAAGATCTTTTTGATAGCTTAAAGGGGGCTAGAGCCTTTTCTAGGATTGATTTACGCCAAGGTTATCATCAGATCAGAATCAAAGATGATGATATTCCCAAGACAGCCTTTCGAACAAAGTTGGTCACTACAAATTTTTTGTGATGCCGTTCGGGTTGACAAAACGCACGCGCAACATTTATGACTTAATGAATCAAGTGCTTAGGCCGTACTTGGGAAAATTGTTGTAGATTTTCTCGATGATATTCGATCTACAGTAAAGATCATGAAAGTTACTTAGAGCACTTGGAAAAAGTTTTTAACTTCTTCGCGATAATAAACTTTACGGTAAAGAGTCCAAATGTGAATTCTTTACCCCAAAAGTAAAGTATTTAGGCCATATTATTTCCACGGAAGGAATCAAATTTGACCCTGAAAAGGTCCAAGCGTTTCTTAAATGGCTGAGCCCAAGATGATTCGAGAACTACAAAGTTTTCTCGGATTGGCAGGATATTATCGGAAGTTTGTGGCTGGATATGCCAAGATTGTAGTACCTTTGACGGATCAACTCAAAGGGAAGCATCAGAAGATAAATTGGAAAGAAGAACAAGCAAAGAGTTTTCAAGAACTTAAACTTGCTTTAACTTCGGCCCCAGTTCTACAAATCGTAGATCCCAACAAGCCTTTCCAATTAGAAACAGATGCAAGTTCATCTGCGGTAGGAGCATTACTAAGCCAAAATGGTCGACCAATAGCTTTCGAGAGTAGAAAGCTAAGTCCTACTCAACAAAACTACTCTACCTATGAGCGAGAGATGTTCGCTATTATAAATGCTCTGAAGAAATGGCACCATTATCTGTATGGATCAAAGCTAACATAGTCTTTGATCAAGAGAGCATAAAGTGGTTTGCAAACCAACCAGATCTGAGAGGTAGAAAAGCAAGATGGGTCGAACAACTGCAAGAGTTTGATTATGAACTAAGGTACAGAAAAGGAAAGTTCAATGCAGTAGCAGACACCTTAAGTCGGATGCCTATGTTGAACAACCTAAGTTTTGTACAAATTCAAAGTGAATTTATTTCAACTTTGAAAGGAAGCTGCAAAGAAGATCCAAGCTACAGTCAAGCATGGAAAGCAGCTGACAAGCTGAACATAATGAAGCAAGTACTTCTGAGAGAAAGTTTAAACACTATTCTCTCCAAGATGAATATTTGCTTTATAAAGGTAAGGTTTATGTCCCAAGTATGCCAAACATACGAAATCAAGTACTTTTTGAATGCCATGATGCTCCAAGTGCAGGACATCCTGGTATTAATGGAACCTATGAATTAGTGAAAACGACATTTTATT